>JASAND010003365.1:0-20702 GCA_030248195.1 Trissonchulus latispiculum | reverse complement strand
TCCACAGTTACGGCTTTAATGCAGATCTCAGCGATCGCATCGACTTGAATCGGTCAATTCCAGATATCAGGCATGCTGATTGTAAAACGAAACAATACTTGATCAGTTCACCTAGCGTTTCCGTAGTGGTTCCGTTTCATAATGAACATTTATCAACTTTGCTGCGGACTGTTACCACCGTGATTCAGCGATCTCCACCTCATATGTTACTTGAAGTAATTTTAGTTGATGATGCCTCTACCAAAACGTTTTTAGGAAAAGATTTGGATGACCGTATAGAGGTCTTTCCCAAGGTGAAAGTTATTCGTGCGACCAAACGGGAAGGATTAATTCGTGCTCGACTAATCGGTGCCAAAGCGGCGCAAGGGGAAATTCTTGTATTTCTAGATTCGCATTCTGAACCAAACACCGACTGGCTGCCACCTCTAATTGAGCCGATAGCGTTGGACAATCACACAGCGGTTTGTCCTTTTGTAGATATTATTGACTGTAACACTTTGGAGTATCGTGCTCAGGATGAAGGTGCCAGAGGCTCTTTCGATTGGGAATTTAATTATAAACGTTTACCTTTAATTCAGTCAAGTAATACATTACCTACGGATCCTTTCGATAATCCTGTGATGGCCGGTGGCTACTTTGCAATAAACAAAGAATGGTTCTGGGAACTAGGAGGCTACGATGGAGGTCTTGATATCTGGGGAGGAGAACAGTACGAATTGTCCTTCAAAATCTGGCAGTGTCATGGTAGATTAGTAGACGCTCCCTGCTCAAGAGTAGGACACATTTACAGATGCAGACACGCCCCCTTTGCTAACGCCGGTGTTGGGGACTATCTCAGCAGAAACTATCGCCGTGTTGCCGAAGTATGGATGGACGACTACAAGGATCATCTTTTTAAGTATCGAACTAGTGTTGGAAGAGTGACAGAATTTGGTGACATCTCGAAACAAAAGGAGCTGCGACAACGACTGAACTGCAACTCATTTAGGTGGTACATGAAAAATGTTGCTTTTGACCAAGATAAATACTATCCTGCAGTCCCACCCCCAGTGGCTGCCTCGGGCCAACTCTCTTGCATGGCAGCTCCTACAAAATGCGTTGACTCTAGCTTTCTCCAAAAGGAGGAAAGCTTTGGATTAAGTGATTGTGAAACTGCCGAAGAGAAATACTTTCAACTGAGCAACTGGTGTGATCTTAGGACAGAAAAACGCAAAATGTGTTTTGACGTTTCAGTGTCAACGAATCGGGGACGCGTAGTCCTATATCCTTGTCATGGACTTAAAGGTAATCAATGGTGGCGCTATACTACTGGTACTCTACAGCTTCAGCATGTAATTACAACTCAGTGCCTCGAATGTGACCCACTTACTAACGAAATTTTTACAAATCCTTGTCATCCTGCAAATCCTGCTCAGCAGTGGATTTTTGACTATGTCAATACGACAGCTTTAGCTTTGCTTGAAAGGCCTGACAATGCTTAGAATTTTCCAAGTGAAACTCTGTTTCGCAGTGACGCATATGTTTCAATACCGAAATCTTTAGAACTGTATATCAGGGTGACGATTTTTAAAAAGAGTGAGCCACTGTTTAAAAATAGCTTGTTTAACCTATGATCCTAATTACATATAACGAAGGTAAATGCTACCTAAACCAGTGTTGGGCCAAATTTGTGTTAGACTATCGCAGCAAATTTTATAACGTAAAGAAAGCACAGCTTAGAAATAGTAATTAGAAATGCAGCCGTGAGAGATAACATTGGCCCTCATTGTAGTAAATCAGAGTAAATCAGCAAAAAATCTGAAAAGAACTGTTATTTATTGTCAATATTCACTACAGACAAACGAAGCATGATTCAAAAAATAGGTTCTAACTAAAAATTACTTCAAACGTATATATGAGAAAGAAGAATGAGAATATACCCGATAGTTAACTGAACAAAGTGAAAAAAGTCGTTCAACTGTGGCGGGTGGACTCAATAGAGGCATAAAACATATATTTCAGCTAATGATTGACTGTTGGCAAAATTAAAGTGGGAGAGAACTATCGCTGTGTCTTGAACAATGATGAATTCCTCGTAGTATAAAATTATTTTTGCATTCTTCTTTTACGTTTTTTTTAAATATATCCATTTTTAAGGGGGGGGGGGGTCGCCGTGTACCAAATTTTATGGTCACCGATTTCGCTCATTTTCGGGTATAATATACCCCCATAGGTGCCCAAAAACAGGACAAATTTTTATAGTCCAGGGTCAATCCAGTTTAGAGATATTTCAGTTCAAATCCATACAATTTAGTATTTGCGCCAGTATGCCTCGCTGAGGGCTTTGAAGTCATGTACACATAGGACGACAACAGACTACGGCATGACAAATACATCAAATTAAAGCCTCTAGTTGGGGCTATTTATTAGTGCATAAATAACAGTGGCAAACCAAGCAACGAGCGAGAAACGGCGTTTGAACGATTCGGTGATGCTCATTCCGACTGTCATTTGCTTCAAACTTTAAGTCGCTCTAACTATCCCATACTGCTTTGTAGAGACTTGGTGTAAGAAGATAAAATGTTCAGCACATCGAGAGCTTCAATTTGATATAAAATATGGCTATATTTGAAAAAATTGAAAATTTGACATTTTTGGCACATAGGTGTCCGCCATGCTGTCGTAGTATGTAGCCAACGCAAACCACAGGCTATTGGCTTGAAATTTTACATACATATTGGCATTATGCATGCCAATTAGCACACCAAATTTTATTGAGATACCTTAAGTTTTGGCTGACTTATAAAGCATTAAACACGAAATTTTCGAAAAATGATGAATTTTGAAGAAAAATGAAATTTCTGCTACCAAAACTGTGAGCTACTGAAACGCCTGGATAGGGATTCATTATATTCAAAATAGAGCTCTAGCAATGTACTGTGCTAATAACTAAACACGAAGTTTGTATGCCGAAGGGTTAGTTCAGGACAGGACAAAACGTTCAACGAGCTACACATTTGTTGAGCGATTTTGAGCAAAAACCGCCTTCCCCGAACTTTGTAAATTCGTATAAAATTAGCAGCCCTACAGGAAATAACGTCGTATAGATATTAGCACTCTACCTAGTTCAGATTAGGTTTAGGTACACCAAGTTGTAGCCGATTTGCTCGTACACAGGGCTCAAACTTTTGGTAGCAGAAAAATTTTCCTAACTTTTTCATTTTCCTATGTTTAACACATGTCGGGGTCACCTTTGGAGGGCTATTGTGAATGATAGGAAAAGTTTTGCAACAAACGCACTTGTCTTGTTTTGGGGACCCATAAGGACTACAAAATATGTGAAAATGAGAAAAATCGGAGATGGTCGAAAAATCGCGACCCCCCCCCTTAATTGTAGAATTTTACACACTACTTCTACATTTAGCCAACTTTCGAATTTCAACTAGCAAGAATGGTAAAAGCTGCCTATAGATAGTTGCACTGTACGCAGAGACAAAATTCCTGAGAAAGCCACAATTTTCTGTAACGAGCTCAAAAACCTGTTACAAAAAGTGCGAATATTGCCGAAATTAGCCATTTTCAGAATTTTCACACTGCTTCAATAATCGCTCATTCATTCTCCATTCGTTTAATCAATCACCAAGATTGGCATAAATGTCTCCCCATGTCTGCTCAACGCTATGGTAAAAGCAAATGCTTCACGTTAAACTTTCTGTTCTGTAGGCTCCTTTGGTCTCTTTTGGGTCAAATTTTCAAATTTCCAAAATATAGACAAATTGAATATATATCATTCCAAAGCTAATAACGAACTAATAGAACAATGTGTCTAAAATGCAGCGCAAGTTAAATTTTGAGAATACAGATAGTTGAAAAAGTTCGGTTCACACTTGAATAATGCACTACGAACGACTGGCCGGCTACTTTAGCCAAGCCATTTTAGCAGTGAAATATGAGCCAACCAACAGTAATTTGCCATATTAGACAACCCCAATTTCACAAACATTCTCTCTTCACACGCTCTGGAAGGGCCCAGGGCCCATCACCGAAAAATTAAATTTTATGACCTTGAACCTGAACATTTTTGTCACAGCTTGATTTCGAATTCTATTTTGTCTTGTTTTCGAGCACATATGGGGATAGAGTGTGCAAATGAGCGAAATCCGTGACTATTGATTTTGGAATACAGCGACCCCTTAAGGTGATATGACAGAAAATAAAATCTCTACAAAAATGAACACAGCATTTGACCTATCTATCCTCTGCATATTAAAAAAACTGGCTGTTGCCCTTTACACAGAAATCAAAAGGATCAGATTGCGAACGTCGCATATATATCTTCAGCTCATTTGGGAACTGATAAGGCCAAGAGTACAAGGCTAATAGAGGCGGCAGCAACCAGTCAGCACCCTAATTACAAAACACAATATTGTACAACATTATGAACTGCCACGAAGAAATGTTGTCTGAAATGTATTCTTTTAGTTCGCCTAGACAGTGCATCTGGCAAATCAAAAAGCCAGACACTGACCATTAGCCCAATGCACCAGAAAAGCTATTAGGCCAAACGTCATAGGACAGCCCAGTTTCGTAAAGTCTGCCGTGTGTTCAGAAGGTTAAGAGGACAAACGAACATTCTCAAATGGTAGCAATGCCATGTCCTTTTCATCAGCCTAAAACACAAAACTGCATGAAACCAAATTAGCACATAAACGTTAAGAAGTATTTACAATCCCCCGCTGCCAAGCCCAGCAAAACCAGACGCATTTTGAAAATTGTCCGCTCATTTCATGCACCACTCACAGCAAGCACCATAATAAAATTAAGCTTCCATCCTTTTTCACTGTTCTAGCTTCATTGAGATTCCAACAAAAACCACTTCTTTACTTCAGAATAACATTTCCACAACCATATTACCGTTTTGATCTTGGTCCAGCCAAAGATTGTCAGCCAAAACTGGTACGGCTTGTCAGCAAATAATATTGCATCTGACTGAGGACATTTCAGATGGTCTAAGAAAATAGAGGAATAGGGTAAATTACGTAGTCTTGCTTCCTAATCAATTTATATACTTGGTAAAACTGAAAAGAACATACAGCGTGCTTCATTTACAGAAACATTTCTACAGGGATATGCTAAAATTACAGAACATGAGTTGCTGCTAAACGTAGTAATTTTAAGTCAAATCGCAATTGTAAGAGCTACTTGACTAGTTATGAAGTTTACCTGTTGATAATTAAACACACTCTGAATACAATAAAATATTTCTGTGCGAAATCACGAAATAGCTACAGCAAGTAACAATAAAAATAGATATAACTACTAGACTTCTAACCTCATACGTTTATGCTTACGACAAAAACATAAGCCCAGACTGTTCAGACAAAGCTCAGCAGGTAATATTGTTTAAGTACCTTTAAAAATACAGCTAAGAATCAAAGAAAACAACACTACGACTAGTATTCCAACCATATCATATAAAACCAGGCTGAGCTGATAAAGGTTGGCAAAACCACCAAGGCTAAAATAAAAAAATCAATTTGATATTAATCAATCAATCAACATGACCAAACGTTCCTACATACTTCTCAGGACCTTCACGCTACGTTAGAGTAGAGCTAATAAGGATGACCGTAGGATGACTGTAGGTCGTCTGACTGTTGTCCACGCAATGAAAAGCTTAACCATCATGGACTTTCTTGTCTGCCTAGGGTAGTCGTTAATCATTTCCTGCTCATGTGTGTATACAGAGAAGGAGAATGAAGTCTTTCGACCAGGGTTTTTTTGCGTCCAGATGTGCGTCTGGACGCAAAGTTTCTTATCTGGACGCAATGAAATTTTAACGGGACGCAAGCTAGACGCAACATTATTTCGGGAGAAATTCACTTTTGTAAGAGTAAAAACTTTAAATGTTTCCAGTACCAATATTTCCGTTTTTTCCAAAAATTTCTTCGGGTCCTGGGGGCTCCGCCCCCAGACCCCCGGTGTTTCCCACTTTGTCATGGAACGCCAAGGTGCAAGATCATGCCTCAGTGTTACTCAGTGTTATTTGTTAAGTTGTTGTCCACCTGCATCCATGTCAGATCTTTCCGAACTCATAAATTTCACTTCAATAAATATATAGATCTTACTAGAGTCATAATCGCAGAATATCCAAATTATTTGGTTCTTCCAAAAAACGTTTTTTCGCAAAAAATACATAAATCGCAATTTGAATTACATAATGCAAGACTACCAGTTTTCTAAAATTTTCAAACACAAAAGGCCTATGTACGTGCATTTCACGATGAATTTATTGTAACTAGCGTTAATAGTAAAATGGGGTAACTTCGGCTGGTTTTCAAAATTTCAAGTAGTAAAACTTTTGAATTATTAGCCCAACCGAGCCAGTTTTGGTATCAATTTGACGCTTTCGACGTCCTCTATCGCGCTCCGCTATCATACGTTGACATTTCGAAGTGCGACATTAATTTTGGCCAGGTGACAAAGTTACCCCCGGGTGGGGTGATTTCGGCACCAGCACTAAATTAGCGCGTTTTGTCGAATTAGAGATTTGTCGGACCCGAAAAGAGTATAAACTTTAAATGTTTCCAGTGCCAATTTTTCCGTTTTTTCCAGAAATTTCTTGGAGTTCTGGGGGCTCCGCCGCCAGGCCCCTGGCGTTTTCCTTCCCACTCTGTCATGGAATGCCAAAGTGCCAGATCATGTCTCAATTTTATTTGTTAAGTCGTTGTCCACCTGTATCGATATATCTTTTTGAACTCGAAAATTTCACATCAATAAGTAAATTATTACAATGTGCATAATCGTGAACATTTGAGCTTTTAACACATTTTTGAAGAATAATGCTACACCACGCTACACCACGCTACAACTCCTGCTTACTGATACTGTACTGACTTTATTCAAAATACAAAAATTTACAGTTGCAATTTACGCCAAGAATAAAATGTAACAGATACCAAATTAATTCTTTTAAACATTTCTATTACGGATTTAAGCCGTAATTGCAAAAAATCTCCAAATTCTGGGGGGCTCTGTCCCCCAAGACCCCCCGCTGCTCTACTTCCAATGCTGTTTTCAGGGATCAGTAGCTCTCACAGTTTTCGAAACTGAATCTATGTTTGATATTTACTACATTTTTTCTCAATGCTTGTCCTAAACATTTCATTAATTTTAAATACTTTAATTAGTTTAACCATATTATAACATTGAAATATCGGAATGTGTGTCAATAATATTGAAAATTACTGAAGGTATTGCGTTAGATGCAACAGGTGCCAAATAAAATTTTTTTAAACATTTCCATTACGGATTATTCTGGAATTGCAAAAATTTCTTCAACTTCTGGGGGGCTCGGCCCCCCAGACCCCCCGCCGTGTACATTGCCCGCATCTATATTCTATAGGTACCCTTGTAATCGTGCATTTTAAGTAGCATCAACTTTCTAAATTGTGTAAACAGTGTTACACTAGCGGAATCATCAAAAGTTTACACGTAAAACAATTTTTTGCACTGAAAACACGATAAAACAAACTACTTGGACGCAAAATTTCTTATCCCGACGCAACTTAAACTTAGCGGGATGCAAAGTTGACGCAAATCCGAAAACCAAAAAAACCCTGCTTTCGACGCTTCCAAATTATAGCACAGAGAAACTCGGTCAGAAGTAGAGATGAGCATTTCGGCCCGTCGGCCCGGCCCGGCCCGCCCCGGCCCGGCCCGCGGGCCGGGCCGGGCCGGGCCGACATCCATTGGTTAGCGGGCCGGGCCGGGCCGGGCCGAGAAATTTTTCAACAGCGGGCCGGAACGGGTCGAAACGGGCCGGTTCGACTCTAAGAAATGTTGTCAAATCACTAAAATTAGCATTACATTTGCTCATTCAGGTTGTTTTACAGCAAAATTTAAGATTTCGTAGCATAATTTAGCGTTTCCAGCATTCACTAAAGCCTTTGAAATAATATTGTTAGTTATATTTTCGAAATTTTCTTTTGGCGGGCCGGGCCGGGCCGAATTTTGTTAGTTTGCGGGCCGGGCCGGTCCGAAAAGTTTTGACAGCGGGCCGGGCCGGGCCGGGCCGAGCAAGATTTTGGAGCGGGCCGGGCCGGGCCGGGCCGAAAAAATCCGGCCCGTGCTCATCTCTAGTCAGAAGTAACCAGTATATGTAGTGGGTGCCCATTTCGACTATATAAATCGTTTTCACCCAGCAGTCTCTTGCAAAAGACAGGCCAAACACATTGCAAGAATCCGGTAGATCCCAAGTAGGGTACATTTCAGCGGGAACTCCGCGCCCTAGCTTTAAGGTGGTGGTATCCTTTTGTGCAGTGCTTTTGTGATGATTTTTCAAAACTCTATAACTTCCGCAATTTTGGGAGTAGGAAACAGCTTTATACATGGTTTTAAGGCTTAAGGCCGGTTGACACGATCAAATTCTCATCAAATAAATTTGATCAAATTTTTTGACAGCAAAATATTTGATCAAATTGCCTGTTTACACTGTCAAAATTGCATCAAATAATTTGACCAAATTTTGATCAAATTGGGCGCCAGTTTGAATTTGCGCGCGTAGAAACTGATCAGTCAAAAGCGCAAACTAGCGTTTTTCTTGTTATCTCAATGTGATTCTGAACCCAAACCTAAACGCCCTTGGGTCAGAGGTTGGCAAAATGATCTAAAACAATTTACAGTTTCAAAAACTTTCATTCGCTATTTTTAAATAAAAATTATTTTATCAATTTTTTGAACATTTGGCAATTTAAAATTATTTATTCATTTAAATCAAATTCAATCAAAGTATATATATTTAATGGAAGTCTATGCTATTACAGCCCTGTGATTTTGCACATTGTGTTGAAAGACCGTAGAGAAACTGCATGTGTGAAGAAAACAAAATTCTATGCTTCAAATTGATTTAGGGTCACGTGATACATATGCTAAAATGTCATTGGACAAGCCGTCAAATATTTGATGGTTTTTGCGCACTGACCAAACCAATTTGATAGTTTGACAGCAATTTGATGGCAAATTTGACGGAATTTGATGGAATTTGATGCCCGTTCAAACCATCAAATTTGGTAAAATTGCCAGTTTGGTCAAATTTGATCAAATCTATTTGACGAAAATTTGATCGTGTGAACCGGCCTTTATAATCAGAACATTCATATGAGCTTACGAAACTAAGTCCGGTTAATAGGGATTCATAAAATGTGCATTTGGACGCTGTATCGATTGAGTATAAATGGAACAAAATTGTTCGCAAGGTATGGCAGTAATTTTGAAAAAACTGATTTCCTCGAAAATGGCCATTTTTGACCCTCAAAATGGTTTTTTCCTTATACTGACTTAACCACTGGACACAGCTCAAAGGTTGTAAGAGCAAAAATGTTCATTTTCGTGTCCTCTTTCCAGCCATAACAACCAATCCCGTGTCTGGTCTACCTACTCAAGCCTAAGGCCAAAAACCAAAACTTTCTTATCTTTTGGCCTAAAAATCCGGGACTGGTCCCAGAATGTTAAAGAGCACGGAAATTGGTTATTTAGCAAGTTTTAGCAATTTACGTAAAGGATTAAAGTCGTATGAGTAAAAAATACCCGAAAGGAAACCAGCACCTTAAGCGCTCTGCCTTCAGCAAAGCAACATACAGGCCATCAATTCAACGCCCAACGCCTTGGATAGATTGGTAGATAGCCTAGTTATTGCCCAAGGAAACAATGAAGAAAAATTATGGCTAAGGAAGGAATCGAACCTTGTTTCGGAATAAAATTCCTGAGCTCCTGTCCTGAGCACGGTAGAGGAGCACAGTGCCTCGGAGCACTCCAGGTCCTTAGGGGGAATTGATAGTCAATAATGGACTATTACAGTATACCCGGAATAATGTACATAGTCCACTTTACTGACAGTAAATATAAAACTACGTCGCCACTGTTGGCTGAACTCAAGGAAACTTCCATACGAAGACCATGTACTTGGGGGGTATCCCATCCCGCAGAAGGGTCGCACAGCAACTCCCTCAGAACCCGGATTTCCGTTTTTATTGAAAAAAGACCGAAAAAATCAGGTTTCCCAACTTCGTCTCCAGAATATGCAAAAATATGCTAAAGACTAAGCACAACACCTTACTCTGAATACGCGACGTAGGAGTTACCAAGAGTCTATAATAGGCCTATTATAGACTCTTGGAGCTATTTAACAAGAACTGCTTGCGTAGACGAGGAAAATGACCTAAGAACACTGCTCATAGAAATAGTATGGTGCTAGTATGGTGGAAGTGAGAATCGGTCTCCTGTCCTAACGTTGATATAAACAAAAAATTCTGCTGTTGTACATAAACATCAATAAAACAAAACTAGTAAAAACAAACGAATGCAACCAAATATTGAACTTAATATACCTTTGGACATCTTCATTATCCACACTGCAAAAATTCTGACTAATGGAATAGTTAAAAAAACTGCAGTTTTGAACTGATGTTGAGAGCATCGGTGTTGAAACGGGATAAAATTGCCGTCCAATCAGTAACCATAGCAATATGATAAATGAGATTAATGTAGAAATGATTGCAGCCTATTCAAACAAAATGCAAAACAGTAATTCGTTGCAAAGTGTGTTAAACATTGCAGAGAAAATCTTAGCATCAGTATGCCATGGTTGCAGTTTTATTTCTCAGTTTCGTCATTCATTATGTACAATTTTCCGAATGCCGCAGCTCAGGAATTGTTAGAAACGCGCCCAATCCAATCCCAGAGCTCGCTACTAGGCCCGGCTACTAAAGTCCAGGCCCGGCCAAAGCCCAGACCGCGGCTCACTACAATCGGCATGCAAACTACCACTATTGAATTCGCCCAGGCCCACAGTTAGACCCTAGCTCTTTAATGGTTATAGTGTTGTAGAATCAAAAGTACACAATACAGAGCTATGTTGTTGTAAATTCTTAGTAGATTATAGAAAATGTCAGCTGTGATCAATGCCAATGAAATTACATAACTATAGTTCGAAAGGTGGCAAACTTGGTCAACTTGCTTTATCTGCATTTATGACATACAGTGCATCAATCAGTATAAAGTTCGGCATCTTGTACGTGCTTTCGAAGTATACTTTAGAGAAACTTAGTTGCACTGCCCGCTATCGTTCTAAGAATCCAACAGTCTCATAACCATCAAAATGGAGACTGAAAATTTTCATTAAAAACTTTTGAACGAAAACCGAAGAATGCTTTCACTCGAATTTCGTAGTCTAAAGCCTAACTACGTACAGAACTTAACTGATGTTATAAGGTTTACGGTATTATCTGAAAGAAGAAAATTTTCATGGTACTTAGTGAGTCTGCACTTTCCGAAAGGCATCTTGTCCTTGTGCAAGTTTGAATACGAGCTTTTCATAAATAGCGCCTTCTCTTCAAGGAGAACAAGCAAGACCGTAAACTATTTTAGGTTAACTTAAAAATTAGACAAGAGTAAACTGCACAATCATTAAACCTTACCTTTTTCCGAACCCATGGGAGAAAAACTCCCACAAGAAATAAGCCTGTCAGAGGTCCATTAATAGCGCCCATTAGGGATAAAGCAGACTGAAATTAACAAATCTAATTAAACAAATCTTGGAACCACAACGACATATAATTATTAATTATTAATAAGCTAAACGCTCGGAATAAAACAACCAAAATACTACTGGAACTAGAGCTTTGGAAAGCTGAATATATAAAGGAAAACAGCCCGAGCCCATCAAATTAAAGACTGATCATCCTGACACTGCTAAATCGTTAAAAATAAGAAACAGTCACCTGTAAGATACCACCTAAATAAGGAGCAAGGAATGCCAAGCCAGTGGAAACAAAACCAAAACCTAATGCTAAACAAAAATAAATAAATACAACTACAATAAAAGGAAATCCAGGAGAGTTATGGCATAAAAGCAGCAAAACATGCAGACAGAAGCTATTATATCAGAAAACTCAATTAGCATTTTTGCTTCGGCTTTATCGTTATGCAGCTCTAGAACTCGAAGGATTAAGGCAACTAAACGGCTGCTATCTTACAGATCCATTTCGCCAGAAGGGTTGCATTGGATTCGGAGAGTCCATGCTTGCGATGTTTGATGAAATCTTCCCAAAGAATCGCTGTCAGGGAATTAAGTCCAGAAGAGACTGTGCTAAAAATAATAAGTTAGCATCATAGATAAAACACAGAAATCATGCTCACAAAACTGCAATGTCTGGCTGATACACAGTCTATACACACGGAAAGTTAACTCTAAATCGTTTACTATTTTAAAAAGGTGAAGGGGATTCTTTCATTTAGTCAAAAAAGCTGCAAACATTAATTACCTTAAAGTGCTACTGTAGAGACAGGCAATAAAGAGTCCAGCAATTCCAGGATAGTCTGCCAACACTTCCATCACAAAATATGGCAACAACTGAAATTTTAATCAAGAATGCTTTACACCAAAGTGAGAAGGATGATATCTATGTTTCTGCTTAGAGGTGTCTACAAGCTTTTATGTTAGCGACTGCGTGATCCTCCCAAATGCTTAAGTAGTGACTCCATAATAGGTGCAGTGCACCCAGTATACGACGTTAATGCACGCCCAATCATGGTATAATAGCGTGTTGAAGTTCGAAAACACGCCTCCGTTTGCCTAAAATGTATATATCTGCTTTGTGCTTCAACGTGCAGATATAGCGATTGAATTTGTTCAATGAATGGACAAGGTACACGTTACGTCGGTAGTGCAGAAAATTTATGGCGACAAGTCTGCTTACTTACGGCTGGATAGCAGAGAGAGAGTCACACTCTTATTTCTAATGAATGTATACAAAAGTACCTATAATCCGGCTTTAGCTAGTCAATTCAACAGAAAATGAAGGAAAATCAATCAAAATGATCAAATAATACAATAATAAAATGATTACAAATCCTATCCTCTTAAAGGGTTGAAAAATTAATGCATTTATTCAAAACCTGAAGAAAAAACTAATAAAAATCGACCCACTTATCCAAGTCCTGTGAATACAAAGTGTACCTGGTCTTTGTCAGTAATCTGATTTGCTTTCAGTGGATCACAGTTCAAATAATAAGCTAGCATTACAAGTCCAATCAAAGCTACTAAGCTTTTTGCGAGGAATAAGAAAGGTATATTCATCAGCAAAGCTCTGAAAGAAATAAATTAATTTCCCTTGGAAAGAAAAAGTGTATTGGGTATACACTTAAGACAAGTATATAAGTGACGCAAACTTAAATAAAAAATAGTATAATCTAGAAATGTGATAAACAAAATTAATTCTGATTTAACAGAATCTTACAATTTCCCTGATCGAAACGATTCCATTCCACAATAACGTTGAACGCTAGATTGATTTATTCCATACCACCCCAGCCAGCTAAATAAGGCTCCAAAAACAGCACCAGGAATATTCATGTAACTGAATGGATCCATATTGAGTCTAAAATGCATATGTAACTATGTAACTATGTAAAACAGAAACAATTGGGTACAAATTTAACAATGATTTTCCTGCTAAGCATATTTCTATTCCCAAACATTCATGACATTTCAGTATCAGTCAACGTGAAGCTATGCTCCGATTCCACAACACAGACACCTTAGGCCCTATTTCTTTAAAGATTAAACGGATTAGATTAAAATTAACCCGCATTAAAGAAATAGCACCTCGGATTAAACTGACTAAAATTTAATCCAGCGAGTTAAGCGAGTTAAGCGGATTAAATTTAATCCTATTTCGTTAATGCACACAGGATTAAAATTTTAATCTAATCCTGTTTCTTTATTCACACTTCAGACTAAAAAAATCAACGAGTTAATTTTAATCCGACCTGCTTAATCGCTGTTTCTTTAAAGATTAATTTTAATCCGTTTAATCCATCGCCTGCATTTTCAACTAGTTTTTAATCCTCGTGCAGTTACGCGGATTAAACGGATTAAAAGTTGGCGGATTAAAATTTTTAATCGCTCTTTCTTTAATGGCAGATTAAATGGATTAAAATCAACTAGCTTAATCCGCTGATTAAAAATTGTAGGATTAAACGAGTTAATTTTAATCCGTTTAATCCGTTTAATCCAGCATTAAAGAAATAACAATCAAAAATTTAATCCGGCTGATTTTTAATCTGTTTAATCCGACCATTTTAATCTTTAAAGAAATAGGCCCTTAGAAATATCATTTTTGAAATTCCAAAATTGTTTTGAATATGATTATTCAGATACAAGAAATATAATACTCTGAACATACCCTCGATTGAAATCCAATCTATGCTCACTGAGAGCAACTTCAAATATATGCCACAGTCCACCAGCTTTCAATATTCCCTAAAAACAATACCATAACCTAATAGGTAATCTCTAAACCTACAAGAGTAAATAAGTATAAGTAAATAAAGTTGTGCCAGCTTAGGTATGCGTTTTTTGAGGGGAGGGGGTGCTGACATTGAACAATTGCCATAGCAATTACATGAGTGTTCAACAAGGCTATCAGAACGTCCAATACGTCCACCTTAATGGAGGTGCTGTGGTAGCTCCACCTGATTGGCGGTCACCCAATAACAGTCTAGGTAAATTACCCAGAGAGGATTTGAAATGGGGTGCCAGAGCTTATTTTAGCAAGCTCTAGACGTGATATGATCCTCCACTTATAGCGCAGCCAGAAACCACTGCGCTAACCAGAGGCTCTAGCATAGAATTTGCATGCATGTATGCGACTTTAGGAAAAACTATAATAGTCGTACTAATGCTACTAAATAATTTTTAATAAGTAGCTGCAAAAAACAAATACAAAGCAACGAAGCATACAAATTTGGTAGGACGTTACCGCTTACTGTATTAATGAAAAGAAGTTTTGCAAGACTAGAAGCCCAATTTGGTTCACACTTATAATTGCCAAACTTTAATTTTAATGCAGAATCAAGGGTAGTTTTATGGTTCATGAGAGGTTTGGCTGGATTGCTACTTAAGTCTGACTATACAATTCTTCGCTCCAATAAGTAGGTTAAAAACATCTTGTAATCAAATAAACGTACCAGGATTAATACTGCCAGCATTCCTGCTAACATAAAGCCGGCCTGAAGGGCATCAGTCCAAACTACTGCACTGATACCACCCTAAAATATGACACAAAATCGTTCACGTGTCGACATCTAAAATCACAGAAACCCAGTGATAATGTTCAAACATCGCAGTTACAGAACTCGGAAAGTCTACCGAAAAAGACTACAGAAATTAACTGTAAAAGATAAAAATGTTTAGGTAGAATCATATTTTAAGTTATTGAGCGTTGATGGCAGTTAACGCGCACGACGAAGCGCCTTGTCCGAGACTACATTGTGTCCTTTTAGCGTTAAAACTCCCATAAACGTACCAATGCAACGTAGAACGTACAAACCAATCCACACAACAAAATCAGTAACCACAGCGGAATGTTTGATACTTAAATACAAGAAAACATTTTCAATAATAATACAGTCATTTTCAGATAGCTGTCTTATCAAAAAATAACAAACATACACCTAAAATTTGACTCTAGGGTCTTTTCCAGATTACCCCCCCACCACTCAAAGTATAAATAATAAGTACAATAATAGTATATAAATAATAATAACCACTATAAGCTAAATTTGTAAGCTTAAGTTGTAAGCCTATGCTGAGCTAACGAAAAGCGGTGTAGAAAAACGGACTTCAGATTCGTGTTCGGCGGCCCAGAAAACCCATATATACAACATTTCAGCAAAATCGAAGACAAAACATTTTTCGGTTTCCCTTGGTCCCCCCTTAGAAATCGAAAAAAATCGTATTTCGCGAAATCGAAAAATTTGCGATATTTGAACTCAGCGTGGTCGAAAACATACCCATACCAAATTTCAGCTCATTTGGTCGAGTTTTAAGAACTTTGAGTGGTGGGGGGTAATCTGGAAAAGACCCTGACTCTATGGCAATCAGGCAAATTTTTCCTCTGCAAAGAAAGTCAACCTTAATTCTGAGTTATAATTTATTCAAGAGAGCACTTTTAAGTGTGTACTTTGAAGTTACAATAAGACACTTATTTATTTTATTTTACATCATCAGTTACACGATGTCTCAACAAAGATGGCATAAAGAAAATACATATATACCAGCATTTAACGCCACAGATGGAGCGTACAAAGCGATGGCCATGTAAACAATCTGAAATAATAAATTGTAATTCAATGTAAAAATTGACAAACTTAAAATAAAAACAACTATTTGGATAGCACAGCCGGCGATTATTTATATACATTAGAGTTAAGCAGAAAAATAATGCATTTAAGCCAATTGCAACAAACTTACCGTAACCAGAATGTAAAATGCGGCACCAACTTGGCGCACAGCCCTTGACTGAAATCGAAGTTCTAAATACTAAAAACAATACAAGAGGTAGCTCAAAGAAGCTATACGCAAGTAGAATGAGATTGAAAACAAAAAGCGTGCATACTAATAAGAAAGAAATAGAGAAAGTCAAGTGCCCCGAAGGTCTGAAAAATTAGAATCTCCGGTGGAACTCGAAGTTCGAACCCACGACATTTCGCAAGCAAGGCAAAAGCGCTACGGTGGCACAGTCGCATCAAACTATCGACATTTTGCTTATTTTAAAATACCATTTCTACATTAAACTTTTCTGAACGTATTCTGGTAGCTCCAGTTGCTACAGGTTTTGGTAATACTGCCACAAACAAAACACTGAAGTACTGCGTATACAGTCTTAATATTTTCAGGAATACGTACCTACACGATTTATTTTAACCAAACCAGACCCTTTCAACTCTACTATTCTAATTGTTCTGCTGTTTTCAATTTGTAAACTTTCACATATAATATCATGCTAAAAACAACCAAGAAATTGCAGACAAAATGTGTATAATATACCTCGTACACACTGACTAGACTTAAACGATAAAAAATTGGCAGGAAAATGTATGAGGTAAAAAGAGCTGAAAGACAAATTCCGAAAGAGGACCACCAAAAGGTAAAACCATGATAATAGATCTCCGCAGAATCTCCAAGAATAAGAATTGCGGATTGAAAGCTAATCTATAACAATACAGTCATCTATTAAAACTAGGATATTGAAATAACAATTGAAACAAACTGAAACTTAAAAGACAACAAAGCAAACGAATGATACATATAATCTGTCGCCCTTTCAAACTCTAGACGAAAAATCTCTAGGTTGATCGACGAACCTAGCAAGCGCAGTTCAATATTACATGTTGCTGGTCCTACGTTCACAAGGGGCTCTCAGCCAATTTTGTATTCCTGATAGTTGAATTGCTAGAAGACATTCAAAAGTTTTGGATTGCTGAGATGACAAATGCAAACAGTTCAAAAGCATTTTCAACTTACTAAAAGTGACAATGTTACTGGAATTAAAGGCATACGTCGTCCGCCAACGAGATAGACTGAGGTTGATGTTATCTTGTTTCTCCATCGATCCCGCACGGCGTAAAATAGACCAATGGCAGAGGAAAGCACCAAAACAGCACCAAAAACCACAAAATCCACAACAGTGAAGTTGTGCTCCAACTGAACTACTTCCATAACTGGTGCTCAAACAAGCCAACAAAACAAATAATGCGAAAAGCCCAAATGAGAAGCAGCTTTCCCCGTAAACAACTTATATGTATACAGTATATATAAATTCTGTAGGTGATAGATTTCGCTGCTGTCCTAACTGTGTGGTTCAAACGTATAGGTATCAATAAAATGTGTCAATGTCAACTGTTTAAGAAAAGTCCATAAATTTGAAATAGTAACGCGCTGTATATTTACACTAATTGACGAACTACTTCACACGTTAGGTAACTTTTAAAAAATATTAATTCTCCACGTTTGAAATTTTTTTGCACAGAAAACCGAAAGCGTGTAAAGGAAGCAATACTGAGTTAATCAAAGAAGCAGGGATACATGGATAACAAGTTGAACAGGAGAAGTATACATCTATTACGTCACGAAGATATAAAAAATAAAGGATAGGAAACCTAGCAACCACCACAAAAGCATGTAATTAATTGAAACTTTTACTTAGAGCAGAACTTCCACAAGTCTTGGACAAAAACGAACCAAAATATGCATGATTAAAAAGAATTCATAGAAAGTTTCATAAAACTGTATTTTGTGTCAAAGGATTTTTGACCAAAAACCACTGGAAGGAAACCAAAAACCAATGCTTACGCAAATATTTGATTTAACGGTCAGAATTGTAGAGATAAAAAATTACGAAATATGCCATGCAGCGCAAATGGACGGGCAGTAGTCTCTCGATTACACAGAAAGGGGATTTGTACCAAAGTCGGAACAAGAAAGCAACTGTCCCCACAACAAACGGAGTCAAATAAAGTTGTGTCGTGTGAAGTGAATGTTTGGTATGCGCACAGTCCACACACCTTACAGATTATTGGGCATATGGTAAAATGCACTTGCTTCAGTACGCGCACACCTTGCAAGACAGTTCGCTGCTGTGAATTTCCTATTTTTCTGTTCAGTTTTTAATTATTAATAGTGTTTATTGGAGTTCACAAGTTTCACTATTGTTGAAATTATCAAATTCATTGCACGCAGAACATCAAAAAATATGAAGAAGTAATCCAATAGGAAATTGGTGCTTGATTTCGGTGCAAAAAGTCCAAAAAGCGGTCGTTAATCTGAAACTGCAAGAAACTAATAACTTTATATAATACGTTTCCATAGGACAGAAATCCTTGAGGCTCCAAGCTCTAAACAATAATTGAAAACTGACGAAAATAATGGGAAATTTACAGTGGAGAACTGTTTTGTAAGGTGCGCGTATACCAAACCAAAGAAGATGGATTTGGGAAAATTCTAATTTTGTAAGGTGTGGGCATACCAAACAATTGCCTAAAACTGTACAAGCCAAGTAGTAGTGGTGTTTACAGTACTACTACTAGACAGCCATCGAGGTCCTGTCTACCGATTCAGAAAGACAATCGACGCAAATCCAAAGTTTTAAGACATTCTACTGCAGACAAAAACAGTGCAAAACCGCCGAACGGGATAATACCTACCAAGAGTACATAATACATAAGAGTATGACTATGACAAGCGTCATACACTATGTATTATGAGCTCGCTACAACCTCTGCACGCTATCGGCTGACCCCCCCCCATAAATTAACCCCTCCCTTGACCTCGCACCTATACATCCACGGGGTCCAAACGGGGGATCGGGGTCTATGTTAGTATACTTACATGTTAAGCTTGACGAGGGCCCAATTTGTGTAGCCGGTCTAAGCTTATATGATTTACACATCTCTGTACAAATATACAAGCACAAGCCTGACCCCCCCTTTGGACCCCGACCCCGCACATTTATAGGGGCGGGGTGAGGGGGTCTAATTTTTTAGAGGAGGGGGGTCACCCGATAGCGCGCGTCGGATGTAGCAAGCTTATAATACATAGAGTATATATGACGCTTGGTACTCTTATGTTTATGTACTCTTGGTAATACTCATAAAGGAAATACAATCTTAGGGAACGCTAGGCACTTTAGGAATTTAGCGTCTTATCTGCATTGCGTGATTAGCAACAAAATTTGCCCAGTCGGCATTGCCATTAGTATTTGCCTTTTTACAATTGAGATATTTTGACAAATAATGGCTGGTGTTTCTAAAAAGGAATTCAATTGACAAAGAGGGGGGGTCTTGTCTCGTTTACCCCACCCAGTACTCAAAATCCTTAAAACTTGACCAAATGAGCTAAAAATTTGGTGTGGGTATGTTTTCGACCACGCTGAGTTCGAATATCGCAATTGATTTTTCGATTTCGCGAAATTCGAAATTTTCGATTTCTAAGGGGGGGGGGGACCAAGGAAACCGAAAAATTTTTTGTGTTCGATTTTGTTGAAAAGATGTATAAAGGGGTTTTCGGGGTCGTAGAACACGAATCTGGAATCCGTTTTTCGTTTCAGCTTTTTCGTTAGCTCAGAATAAGCTTACATCTTAAGCTTAAATCTTTAGCTTTTATACTGAGCTACAACGAAAAGCTGAAACGAAAAACGGACTCCAGATTCGTGTTCTACGACCCAAAACCCCTATATACATCTTTTCAATAAAATCGAACACAAAAAAAATTTTTCGGACTACATTGGTCCCCCTTAGAAATCGAAAAATTTCGAATTTTGCGAAATAGAAAAATTTTGCGATATTCGGAACCTAGCGGTGGAAACATACCCACACCAAATTTTAAGCTCATTGGGTCAAGTTTTAAGAATTTTGAGTACGGGGGGTAAACGAGACAAGACCCAAAGAGAGGGCTTAAGGGTATAAATTTGATTAGCAACAAAATTTGCCCAGTCGGCATTGCTAGCATTAGTATTTGCCTTTTTACAATTGAGATATTTTGACAAATAATGGCTAATGCTTCTGAAAAGAATTCAATTGACAAAGAGGGCTTAAGGGTATACCAAATTTTTTTAAAGCGGAGTAGGTTCACAACTGCCGTATTAAGAATCTGGGTGGGGCCCCCAAAATTGGAGAGAAAATTAATCCTTTAATTGCTCTCCTGCTGAGACGTTGGTTTGAATTAAAGAGACTTGGAAAGGTCAAATGTAAAGATCAGTAGTTTGGGGGGCCCATCAGATTCCCTAACTGCAAAATTAGTGAAAAAGTATAATATATTGAAATTTTTTAAAACAGTAATTTAATATTTAGAGCAATGTTTTAAGGTTTCACGATATTATAAT
>JASAND010003364.1:0-22108 GCA_030248195.1 Trissonchulus latispiculum | reverse complement strand
TTCTATTTTGTTTGGTTTTCTATTCATAGTGGTATTTGGGTATATTACCATTTCTATGTGGGTCGTTCCCTTTATTTTCTATTTCTGATTACTTATTTTCGCTATACTTAGTTTGGTTGCAACTACTTACTGCATTGTTTCGTTTACTTTATTCTCCCTGTGTTTCGCTATACTTCGCCTGTCTATGACTTCCACTTTGCTACCACTTTTTTACTTTAATTTCTCTTAACTTCTATTTGTGGTTCTTTGTTTTAACCATGGGTAAACGTGCCAGGATACGTGCCACATAACTGGTCTCATGGGAATTGTGTGAGATCTATGTTTACCTTTGAAATTCTTTTCAACTTTCAACTATTGAATTACGGTAGCATCTCTTCTCCATCTTGTATTTTAGCAGGCGCTAAAATTTTTCTATCCAGGGGAGGATGTTGAGAATCAACTAAATTAAAGTGTTGCAACTTAATCTTAAAAACAAACACTAAAACTAATTGTTACTGATGTGTGCAACCTTTAGTCTGTTAGCTAAATTGATCAGCTTAGATCTGATCCTATGAATCAGTTGTTGTTCGAATTTTGTACGACGCGGTCGGTACGTGTTATTTTTATATTAAATTCATTGTTACGCCACCACGACTATTAGTTGGTTACGCTATGGATATTTGATGGTTCATCGAAGGTAGAGTTAGTGAGTTTTGATAGAGTTTAGGTAAATTCTTAGATTAGGCCCGGTTGAATTACCTGCAGTCGTACCGCCTCTAGATTCCACCTTAGGTCCAGACAGCTGAGGTAGGGAATTAACAATAATATAAGGGAAATTATTATGGACTCTTGATATTATGCTGCAATGTAGCGACATTGGCTTCAAGTGGCCATCTACACCTTCACTTTCGTTTTGTTGGCATGAATAAAGCTTTAGGAAACAAAAATATACCAGAGTACATAGGTTCCGAGCGCGGTCGAATGAAACCTTAAGAGTTAGTGCTTTCCCACCTGGGTCCCGAATTTTTCGGTTGTTTCGATACTGTAGGTTTGGTCTCTGTTTCGTTCTTTCCTACATATTTATGAATTTATGCATTTACGCCTTAGTATTTCATTGGTGCATTAGTGGCGAGTACGATAGATGCATTTAATAAAGCTGCAGTGATGGAGAGACCAGCATTTTACATACATTTGCAATATATTGAAAAGAAACAATGTACACATGAAGTAATCAACCACCGAAAACGAAACATAATGTACAACATACAGACAATATATAGAACTAGCGAAGTAGCGAGAATGGGTTGCCGCTGCTTTTTCCCTTAGGGACACGGGTTTCTTTCAGAAGAATGCAACAGTTTTTGGTCGTAACTTTCGCTAGACGCATTTCCGGAAAATGTCACAAGCAGAAAATTTGTTCAGCTCGACGACCTCTTTCATTTGAGCTCAATATAGACCACTTTCGGAAAAATTTTTCAAAATCCGGGTTTTCCGGGTCTAATATCTCGAAATCCGTAAATTTTCCAGAAATTTCGATTTCAGTTTCGAAATCAGCGCTATTGAATTAGCCTATGACCAACTTTTAAGAGAAATCGGAGACAAAAATTTTTTGTTCCACAATACGGGTTTTCGTGAATTCCCGGATTTTCAGTTTTTCGGCTGTAACTTTCGCTTGGCGTATTTCCGGAAAATGTCGCAAGAAGGACAGTTGTTCAGCTCGACGAGCTCTTTCATTTGAGTACTATATCGACCACTTTCGGAAAAATTTTTCAAAATCCGGAATTTTCCGGGCCCAATATCTCGAAATCCGCAAATTTTCCGGAAATTTCGATTTCTGTTTCGAAATCAGCGCAATTGAATTACCCTATGACCGACTTTTAAGCAAAATCGGAGACAAAAAATTTTTAAGTTTCCCTTGGTCCCCCCTTACCATTCTAAAAAATTCCGGGATTCGCCATTCCCGGAATCCGGGAAATATCGGACTGCCCGCGCTTCAGTCAACACTTCACCCCACCCCAAACGTCCACTGAAAATTTCAGCCAAATCGGGCCACCCTATCAAAAGTTAGAGAGGGGACAGGTGTGGTCACGAGATGAATAAATAATAAATAAACGGACATACCCTACCCAGATGAAAGGATTGCCTTTTTTGTGTAAAAAGCGGCAATCCAATAAGTCTGCCGTATGTCTGCTGAGTTTCGTGGTTGGTGCTCCGCATGCGAGTTATAGAAATGTTACAGGGGGTCAATCTTTGGCCACTTTTTCGAAACTCCCCGATTTCGCTCATTTTCACAAATTTTTTGTCCGAAGTGGAACATTTTATGGAGTATCTTAAGAAGTAATATCTCATACGGTTTTTGACTAATTTGACCTCAAAGTTGGGGTCTGTAGGTGTTAAACATAGAAAACGGAAAAGCTGGTGAATTCTTTCATCAAGAAATTTCTGATTAACTGTCATAATTCTGTACAACTTAACCGGATTTAGGAGCCTAAAATTTGTAACATATTTTGTTTGAAGCGAACGGAAAAATCCTCAAATTGTACTGTTTCTGCCAGAAAGACAAATAGGGCCTTCGTAAATCGTTATCCCTTCCCTTGCTTTGATCCAAAAGTCTAAATAACAATTCTAACTCCAAAGCTCCATCGTACTTTGTATGCCGTTTGCATTGAATCCGAACAGTTTCTTTGTCCCTCTCGCCAGGCTCGAAATTTTTTGGTGCAAAAATCACCGTTTTTTTCGAAAGCTTGTTACGATAAAGCATGACTAAAAGGAGCTTTTTTTGATTCAACGTGTATATTGGTAACATTTTTGATAAACTTTCTGCATGAAGAACACGGCTAGCTCTGTCAAGATGACAAGTCGAAGTGGCCCAGGTTTACAGTGAGCCGGTGGTAACTGACAGAGCGGTCAAAAATGGCCGACCAGCTGGTCGGTGACCGTTTTTGCAGCCTATCACCTTAAATTGGCAACCATCCGCCTTAAAAACAATAAAAACATTTTACATTTTTGCCTGTATTTTGGAGAAGCCGCGAAAAGCGGCGCCTGCTGGCCCACAAAAAATTGAGTTGGTGCACAACAGCACACTTCAGGGGCCCCCAGTCCCCCAAAAGCGGGAACCTCTTTCTAGAAAATAAAGCTAAGACTACCGAAATATATTGCTATAGACGTCCCCACAAAATTGAGTCTCTACTATGACTTTCATTAATACCTTTTAATTTATAATGATTTTTGAAGATTGATAGCTTGGAAAGTTTTTACAGCGCCGGAAGTATAGAATTGCATGCATTAAACAAAGCTTTAAATTACACGTGACCTACTAAACCTTTCGTAGTGCCCTCGTCCCAACAAGTGGTCATTTTCTAAAGTACGTATTAAAAAATGTAAAATTCTACTCAAAATCTTCTTCTTCACTTTCAGAAATACACCTTTCTTCTTCATCGTAGGTGTAACTTAGGTCAATTTTGTCCTTGAAGATGTACATTTTCCCCACAAACTGTTCTGGAATGTCAAAGCTGATTTTTCTGTAGCACTCTTTATCTTCTCCGTGATATCCGCATTTAGTATAAATCTAAATTGAAATAATCAGATTAATATTTTATTAAATTAATTGACCAATTAATATTGTGTTGTAACACTACATTATAAAATCTGGCACATCTTTGAAACACATATTTAAACATGTTTAGTATTTTTAAACATTAAATTACATTTTAATACCGCATACATACATACCTTCAAAACTGGCTCTATAGTTCCGGTGAATCCCCAGTCTCTTCCGGAACCACAGAACTCGAAATTGCCATAACTGTCTACTTTGCTGGATCCCATTGTATCATCGGGAGTAACTAAATAAAAAAATCAGATCAATTGAAAAAGAGTTAAAAGAAGCATTAATAAGTTTAATACTTTTTACTTTTTAAAAGTTACGTTTATATTTCCAATATAATAATATAAATGTTGTAGATATGTGTTGATGGTTTAAATCAGGATTGAAAGATGTGAAGAAAAGTGTCCAAGGTGGAGGTCGAACCGCCGGGCTTTGGATCGTGAAGTAGAGAGACATCCACCACAGCGCCACGTCCCCGGACACCGATACAAATTTATAACGCTAGTTTCAACATGTCGCAGTTCACGTGAACCGCTGATATTTAACATAGTCTCCCTCTCCTTGCTAATTGAAATTTGGCCTCGAATTTCCTGGAAATGCAGGTCGGATCCTCAAATTAAAGTACCATGTATGTGGTGTAAGGGCGGCTCCCCGGCTGCCTCCTAACCTGAGGCCATGTCATTACTTCATTCTTCTTTCAAGCCGCGAGAATTAATTAAATCACACAAGAACTCGCAAGCTTTGGATCTTAAGTAGAACGCTCTACCACTGAGCCAAGTTACCGTACAGCGATACTAGTTTATAATGTTCCAAATGTTCCAAATTCCAAAAGTTACAAATTGTCACTAGACTATACGCTAAAGACCGGTTACAAACCATACCCAAAGCAAAACTTGGCAACAAAATAACATTTAGTTTCCAGTATGACCACGATGCATATGGAACGTTTATACTTACAAGTATCGACATCGTACATTCTCAGTAGTGTCTTTGGAACAACATCGCTGATGCCGCACTGAATTTGTCCTTTCACACATACAGTTTCCTTGGGTCTAACTGTATCCACGAGAAAACAGGCACTATATCGTGCCATTACAGTAAGTAGAATAACGCCCAGATAGTACATTTCGATACTTCGCTCCTACAAAAACAAAAATCGCAATATCTATCAATGTGACTACATCTTTATCTTCGTGCACCAGTGTTGGCTTTGTGCGGTTGGATCCCATAGGCTAGGATTTAAAACTCTTTTGTGCAGTGGTTTTGAAACTACAACTTTCTCAAGTTTTGTAGCAAAAAAGAAATCTATACATTATTTTTTAAAGCATATAATGAGTACATTCACACCAGATTACGAAACTTGCAAAATAGCTCATTTATCTGAGCTTTCTGAACTAACAAATGCAGACCGACGACTTTTAAACATCGATTTGTCATAACTGCAGAATAGGCCAAAATTTCTGTTTGTGCTGTAACATGGAAGACATGTGGGCCGACGGACACTTTTAGATTTGGCACAGCGGCTCTCAATACTTCAGAAAATCCGCCAAATGCGGATTGACTTTCCTAGTTCTACAAAGTTCTTCAAAATTTTCCATTAAAATTTTGGAAATTCAGACAAGTGTTTGGTTAAAAATACTTTTACTGCATTGATCGAATTCGTATTTCGTAAGCTAAGTAGTGATGATGGTAATCTTTAGGTCTAAACAAAGATATAGATCCCACCAAAGTTTGGGTATCAACCTACTTTAGTAGGTTTACGCTTTTTGAGAGATTTTTAAATACAGTTTTATGTTATTGTCAGAGTTGGAATCGGGTACCGTCTTGGCGACCCCGTTACCCGCAAAGCGGTACCCGCTCAGCCCCGTCCCGCGGCCCGCGATCCACAGTCCATTGATACCTGCAAGTTGCCCTCAAATATTTTGTGTGCAATACGAGCATTTTTAAAAGCGCGAATACTTGAGTAAGAAGTCTGGGTGACTAGTTAAAAACTGGGAGTCTTCGTCCCATGATATGATAATATAATATAGGTTCTGCAATAATCTAATAACTATAGATTTATACTAAAGTTTTGTCTTGACGACTTTCCACACCCACACCACAGTTCAAAAAACTTTCGTCCAGATAAAAAAGTAATAAAATTTCCACGAGAAAACTTCAAACAATTAGTATTTGAATTACAGATCAGATCTTGTATTCAGCATCATCCAGAGCTACAAAACATGCAAATAAATGTGAAGAATAATCTAATATTCTAGTCTGATAGTCTGAGATTTAAAATAGTCTTAATAGACAGACAAAATAAAATTAAACTGCGAAAAGATCATTCGTAAAACAGCAAAGTAGGAAAATTAATGAACGTACATACATATGTACATACATAAGCCGGTTGTTTTCGAATAGAGAAGCGAAGATATATAGTGAAGGGGATAAATAGATTGAAATTCGGTAAAAATGTTGTCCAAATGAGCAATTTTTTAAAATCTCCAGTTAGAATTTCACTTTTTTCAAACATATTCTAAAAGATTTAGCCGGTAGTGCGGGTAGGTTAATTTTCCACTACCCGCCGGCGCCCGAGTTGCAACTTCTCTAAAATGGTCAATACCACATATGAACTGTATTGCAGTTCTTTAGGGTTGTGCGACTGCCTGCAGAACATGAGTTTCTTCAAGTCTCTGTTACTGACATTTCAATGCTACAGCAATTGTAAAAGCTTTAATACTGTAAGTGGGATTACATGGGAGTGGGACTGGAATAAGCCTCCTCGGGAATAATAAGAAAATTTGGTGGGATTGGGGACGGGATGGGATCCCATTTGCCCAAATCAATAAGGCTCGTACACTGGGTTTTAGGAACGGCCAAAATAGAGGAAGGTAAAAATAATTTGAGCATTTAAACTTTTTGGTGTTTTCTAGGCTGTGATTCGGGTTAGCAGCTGCCTTTAGGTACGCATTCCCTCACAGATACATAATCTTTCAGGACTGTTTTCTTTAATCTCATGGCAAAAACTGAAAGGAGTATGCCAAATTAACCCGGACAAAAGTACGGATGTCTGATCTCTAGACTATCCAGTAGTGTTGTTAGCCTGCCTCGGCCAGTATCAACCAACCTCCTCGCAACCGGTGGCCGGCGCAGAGTAAATAAACCAATCCGGTTGGCCAACAACACTCGGGTTGCTTCTGAGTTCAGTTGCAGTAAACATAAGTAAAAGAGAAGGATTAACAACAGTTTAGTTAGACTGAAATGTTTCAGTTGGGAAAACTGAAGGAAAACATCAAAATAAAGCGTTGCCATTAAAACGTTGGCCGTTCCGCTCATTTTCACTGAATTTAAATACAAACCTTCCCATATAAATACAAGTCCTAATTATCAGCTAGCTACTAGCAGGCTAATCACCTTAAAACAGGAATTATATATGTCATTTATGTATACTGTCCTTAAAAGGTGAAATGATGAGTAGTTTTAAAAAAGCAAAAACAAACAATAAAACAACATGGGAACCTACAATAAATCCTCCTAATAATCTCCAAAGTTACCAGACCGAAAAATCTCAATACAAAATTTACTATTGATATTACAGCAGGATTATATAATTAAGCCGGAGCTATGCAGCCAGTGCAGACACATTACGCAACAGATTCAAAATTAATCAGCGGAAACAGGTGCATCTCTAAACGTCCATTCATTGCACCTCCAAAGGTCCGAAAAATCCAGGTTTTGGCGAAAATGTAAATCACCACAAAGGCAGTCACAGTCGCATCAATCTAGCGGGAGCTTAGTGCAAAGCAGGATTTCTTACTTCCCTTTGCTTTCTAGAGATTCTTCTGCTATTGCAGCTAGCTTTATGAAATTTATCAGATGTTTTCAGATTTTTTAATTCCGGACAGTCTAATGATTAAATGGTTTACGAATGGTACGAACGAATAGTCTAAAATTGAATATTTGGTCCACAACTACATAGGTTTGGATAGTTTGAAACGTTATGTCTTAAAATTTCTACTTTTGTTTATATTTTTAATCTCCTTATTTCATGAAAATATGATCATCGTGTCAAAATCATTAGAAAAAACTTAAAATTTTTGTATTCTTGAGTTCATCCACCTTCAATGCCTAAATTTTAAAGAAACATATTGTCCAAAAATGAAACAGGGGAGAGCAAAGCGAACGAGTAAACCAGATTTTAGACAATCCGATAATGTTCGCAGACTATTCAGAACTAGACTGTACGAAAACCCATAAATGAACAATTTTGTGCAATTTAGTTTACCACCGTTAAACAATCCGAAAATTTCCTTAGACTATCCGACAGAGCACCTGCGCAATGAACAAAACTAGAAGCTAATGTTCTCAAATAGGTCTAGGAATCAATCTCTCACCTGCAAAAGGATCCAAGCGGACCTGGTATAAAATTCTAGCAATCCAAATGCAAGGAAACCAAAAATATAAAAGCCAAGATTTTGTACTGTGCAAAAGGCAATTCAGTGAGCAACTAACTATACAACGACTACAATATTTTACGGTTGTATTTTTCTTTGTTCACAGCTGAACAAAAGAGGAACAGTCAATCCATGTTAATTATTGTGACTGTATCAAATCAAGGCCATTCAAGCTTAGTATACCATTAGTCATTGTGTAAATTATGTTATAAAATCATAAATTTGCAAACACTACGTACTCAGAATGAGTGTGCAACGAAATAAAAAGCGGCCGATTTTTTTAGCCTACGCTGTTAAACATAAACTAAAACTAGTCTGGTATACATACATACATACATACATACATACATACATACATACATACATACATACATACATACATACATATATACTTGATGTATCGATCTTAATGGTTTGCAAAAAACGTAAATACACGGCCCCAGATAACAACTTTTATACTCAAGTCTCTCATAAATCGGTAGCAGTGAGGAAAACTAACAAAGTAATAACGAATTTGAATGCAACGCAATTTAGCCAACAAATTTACATAGTTGTTACAGAATGATAATGCAAAAAACTTACAAACGGTCTGCTATGATATAATTCATAGTGAGTTGGCCGTGTGCTTGGGGGGGTTTGAGGGGGGGTTTCCCCCCCCCCCCGTGCCCTGGGCTCACCCCCCAGAATCCGGATTTTTCCGGTAAAAAACCGGAAAAATCCGGTTTTTCGGCGGCCTTCGGCCGCCCTTCACCCCCCCCCCAGAACTTCCCCTCCTGCACATGTCTGCCCCCCACTCAAAATCCTTAAAACTTGACCAAATGAACCAAAATCTGATACGGGCATGTATTCGACTACGCTGAGTTCAAATATTGCAAAATTTTTCGATTTCGCGAAATTAGAACTTTTCGATTTCTAAAAGGGAAAAGGGAAACCGAAAAAAATTTTGTCTTCGATTTTGCTGAAAAATTTGGGTTGCTAAGTTTTTTTACAGGGGTTTTCGGAGTCGTAACACGAATCTGAAGTCCGTTTCTCGATACAGCTTTTCGTTGGCTCAAGCTTACATTTTAAGCTTAAATCTTTAGCTTATGCTGGGCTAACCAAAAGCTGAATCGAAAAACGGACTTCAGATTCGTGTTCTAAGACCCCGAAAACTCCTTCCCCTTACAAATAAAAAAAATTGAATTTCGCGAAATCGAAAAACTTTGCGATATTTAAACTCGGCGCAGGCGAAAACATACATACCTATACCAAATTTTATTTGGTCTAGTTTCAAGGATTTTGAGTGGTGGGGGGATAATTGGGACAAAACCCATAAATTTACAAGGAACTTTTAAGCCGTGGTTACACTTGGCAATCTTGTGACAACGCGTTGTCAAACGGCCGTTGCTACAGAGTTGTCACGACGTTGTTAGTGTAACCAGTGACACAACGTTTTGACAACTGATGACAACGCGTTGGGACCACGCCCGATTTCGTTGTGACAACGCAATAATAAACATAGCGCTGGCTCAACAGGAAGTGTGCGTTGTCACAATCTGTTGTTACGTGTAACCACTTGTTGTCAGACTTGACAACCATGGGAGACAACTGCCGTTGTCACAACGCGTTGTCACAAGATTGCCAAGTGGAACCACGGCTTTAGGTTATGGCACATGAACGCAGTCATATGTGCCTACTGGGCAACTTTTATGTATATAACTAATGATTATATACTTTTGGAATCAATCAGTACTACAGCCATTCCACCATTTATTTAAGTCTCAAGCTACTATTTTAATTCAGCCTAAAGCTCAATTTAATTCTGACGTAATTCCGCCCAAGCAGTCTCTTCAGTCACAAACTAATTTATTGAATTCCTTGCTAATTACAAACTCGAATGAGTGATAATTACATTTTAGGACTGTTCCATTGGCTTTACTTTGGACAGCATTTCATTAAGCAAATGGATATTCAACAAACTGCCTGAAAATGGTTACCCCTGGATATTTTTTCAAACTATTTGAAAATTCTTGCCAGCAAATGCCGCATTCTTTGACTAATGGCTGGCTTCTAGACATTCCATTTTCAGAGCTTATCTTTTATCTTTTGTCGTATGGTCGTAACAAGAGTACATAACACTTAGAATTATGACACTCCTACGCTGCTATGTACTGCTTGACATGCTCGGTCCCTTAACTCGCCCCCCCCCGAAACTTTCGGCGAGGGAGGGTCCCTGAACTATTAACATGTTTTCACACAACCGTAGGCATTAGGCTTACGGTTGGCATTTCATTAGTAATTTAAATAAATTATAAACTTTAATTAGATCAGTGCAATTAAAAAACTATTTCGGCAACATTGTAGTATTTTTGTACTCTTTCCAATGATATAAAAATTGTTGCAGACTAATTCTTATTTTATGCAACAGTTTTTATATTATGGTAAATCACAGAAACAAGTATGCCCCTAAAAGTGCAATATTCCGCTGTTGAGCTATTAACGTATCGTAATCCTAAATAGGACTTCCGGATTCGAATTTATCAATTTATTTAGTCCACCATCATCAACCGTATTCTCATGTAAAATCTAATTTAAGACAGCTTCTCCCGCAGACTGTATTCCACAGAATGTCTTCAAAATTTTGGGCAGAGAGAAAAATAGAAGCTACTTTTTCGTAACGTCCTAATTATTGGTGCACCAAAAATTTTGTAACGTCTTCATGTTTACAGACCACGTTCCATAACCAGCTCGAATAAAGTTCAGGATCTTCTTTTGACATATTTAGCACCTGTATTAAACTTCTGTATGTCTTCTTTTAAACTTTTTTAAAAAATTAAAAACCACATCCAACATACTCGGGCCATTGCGGTGGCAGCGAAACCACTGCACCTTTTCAACTTCTGCTGTAAAGATTTCTGAAGTGATTCCCAATATATACCAGGCCTAGCACGAAATTAAATTCAGAATTAATTGGCCCAGATTTATTGCTAATTAAATAACTAATCGTAACTAATCAAAATTTTAGTGGTTTGCTAACCTCACTTTCATGTACAATTCTGCGAATTAATACTGAATTTTTTGGTCAGGGCTTACCCACTTGTTGGCTCACGGAGTGGCCCGTCAGTGGTGCTCCACGCAGACCGCAGTCAAGAGACGGAGAGACGAAGATCACGGACAGAAACATGATCCCCAAGCAAAACTACCATACGGTTACTGGCACCGAAGCACTGCAGTCACGCCCGAGACAGCAGCAATCGTTAATCCGACTGCTGTTGCCCCCCGCTTGGTGACAACAACTATGATGGCGGAAAACTGATAGCCTCCTCGGAAGGCAAGAGAGATTGAAAAAAGCTGCAGAAGCGGAATCGATAGGGGAGGCCGAGCTCTGAGAAAGGATAGGCCTAGATGGAAAATTGCGGTCTGAGAAGCTCTAAAATTCTTAATAATATAAAAATTCTAGTGCAGGTCCTAGCTTTTGGTATAAAATAGAGAAATGAGCTAGAGCTTGTTGAAATGAAATAGAGCTTGTTGATTGTTTTATTCAGATTGAATTATTGAAATTTGTCTGTGAACGTATACGAATCGATAAACGGCTGCGGAGTATTTGAGTTACAAATAACGCCATAGCGTATGGCTTTTTTTCAGAAGATTTATACCACAAAACTCAATGAAACTTTAGGAACAGACTCCGATGCATTTTTCCAAAAGCTGATACCGTTACTTTTTGTTTTTGATTGACTTTAAAAATACACATACTAGCCCATGTGTTAAAGATAGAGGAGGCATTGGAGAATTTCAACAACATATGTACATGCATTAGCTACAACAAAGCCGAGAAATATATTCCGCTTCAGCGGAATAAAAATGCTACACAGGTGTCGAATTAGTTGCATTAACCTAATTAAAGTTATAAATAATAATTAAAATTACTAGTAAAATAGCTACCATAAGCCGCGCTTAATTAGCAAATCAGCGAGCAGACACACGGTTGTACGAAAGCATGTAAATAGTTCAAGCTGGAAACCCCCCCCCCCCCCCCCCCCCGAAAGTTCCGTAGGGGGCGATTTAAGGAGCTGAGCATGTCAAGCATGTTTAGCACATAGTAGCGTAAGAGTTTCATACTCTTATTCTATTATGCACTCTTAGTCGTAATAATTACCTACCTATTACCTACCTACCTATTCAGACGTTATGTGCAAGTTTACATTTGTAATGAAGAGGCTAGGATTAAGCTCCAATTTCTTTCTAATGAATTTCCATTCCGCTTTGGTCTAACAAGACGCGAACTCGGGTAACAACCACTTCGAATACACGGAACGTCGGCACGTTTATCGGTAAGGATAAACCTAGGCACTGGATTCTCAGAAGGTGATGTGTCCAAAACTGAGAAATCCCTGCGGCCAACCTGGATAAGGGTCTTGATCGTAAGTTCGTTTGGCAGGGGTTGGGTTCCGCTGATATCGTTAGCAAGCGGGGTCGACACTTGCGTTCCAGAGGGTAATTCGGTTCAGTAAACAATGAACTCCAGTGAATAGATCTTGATTGACAAATCAAGATCTGGAATCGATGGATGATGTCTTTGTAAGGTCCAAGGGGTCAGGCTACAATCACTTACTTGTTCAGGGGTCAGCTCCAAATCCAATGGCTTGATCAGGATCTGGTGCCTTAGTTCACAAACCTATCTATAAGGCATGGCAATTTATTGATATATACTCACAATAATACTAAATATAATGGCAACAGTTATGTGTACAGGCGACAGTAAAGCTATGCATAATGATAATGCAGTTTACAGTACAATTCAGTAATTATCAGCAAACAATACAACCGTTTGCCAGAGTTGCCAGTACTCACTTTTACCCAAATTAGTAATTATTGGTAGGGACAAGGTTTTGACTCTTTACCTCAGCTGTACTAATTCTTTCTTTCTTTCTCTTGTCGTAGTCTACCACTAAACTCTACTGTGCAGTCCTTATATGCTTGTGCTCGTGCTTTAAGTTAAAACTCTTTGTCTGTCCTCCTTACCAAGGACAATATAGTCAATTATAATAATAACAAGCTACACGACAGATTAAATTAACTAAATTAATGAGGTTAGTAGTACAAATTCCGGTCTTTGGGTGAGCCCGAAATGCCAGTAACAATAGCACTTTCGGATGCTGTTCGGTCACCTGGAGGGACAATACAAGGGTCGGTCCGGTTGGGGGTTTGGTTTCCTGGTAACGATTATGGAGTTAGTACAGGGTATGTTTTTGATTAGTCTCTTCTTTAGTGCTTCTACCTCGGTATGAATTCTTAAAAGAGATCACAGGAACCGTCCATTCCCAATAAGACAAGAAGAGCTGTAAGCCACATTTTAAACCTGGTTGAAAAGACGTGATTTCAATTTGAAGTCAAAAGACTAAAGTTTGCAACTGGTTTTAGGTCCCACAGATGATTCGGTGCACTATTCGTAATGTGATCTCTGCCTCGAACTCCCGATACAAATCTGATCAGATCCTTCAAATGTACCTTTCAACGATAAGTTCCACTGATATGAATTCCAACTGTCTGTACGAGTCCTACTCCGGACTGACAACCAAATGATCCAACAATTAATAGGCACTGTGATTCAGAATACTGGAGATCTACACGTGATTCTGGACAGGACTGACTTTAGCTTTCCGCACCTGAATCAAATGGGTTAAAACCCATTAGTACAAGTTATAGGTGCGGGATTCGAACCCAGCAACCATTGCTCACATCTTTGGCTTTCTGAACAAGAATTAGACTTATAAACTTGAATTTGTTGTGAAAACTTGAAAGTTTAGCTGGAATATCACAACTTGGAGCAATTTTAACAATATCACTGCATTGAGAATTAATTTTAGGGCGAAATACTATTTTCCGGACAATGTCTTGCACTCTGGTGCAAGAAATTGCAGTTACAACATAACTTTGCCTTGTACAACGTGCTTCCGTGCAGTCCAAACTGGGAACGTGAAATTGAGGCTATTTTAAGTCCTTTCAAAGCAGGCAGATGTTTATTTGTCTTGAAATGCGCACTGTTACTTTGTTCAGGCGTAATTGAATCTAGGACCTGTTGTTTTCTAGGTCTGAACGAGGAAGGTGACAACTTCCTGCTTCAACAGCATCAAACTTCAGAAACTGGTTAAATTCTTGAGCCTTAGTAATTTTACAACTATTGGAAGATGGTTTCAGTAACTATTCATAATACTTACGTAACTAACTATTATTTCCTTTATTGCACACTGTTGATTACTACTCAGTATTAACTAAAGCTATTAATTTGAAGATACTTGTTATTACCATTTGTGAAGGGTTGTTATAGACCGAATTTGCAACGACTATTGGCTGAGCAAGGTTGGGCTTTTACCCTTGCTGAATGTTATGGGGCAGGATTTCGCTAGATTTATCCTTGAACACGGGCACTGTCATGAAATTGTGCCAGACCGTCATTGCGGTCGTAATTGTGAACGGAGTTTGAGTTGAATATGACTGAATCAACTGAAAATGGCAATAACAACATGCACCAGTCTCGAACTAAAAGAGGTGATAGCTGTCATTATTACGAGCGAACTGCAAGTTGAATATGGCTAATTTGACTAAGAATAGTAATACCGATGGGTATTAATTCCAAACTAAAAACAGCGGCATTGGAAACTTTAAGACTACCTCCAGTATTGGTCTTACGTACTATTCTCATACGTTTTATGTAGAAATTGCGAAAACAACAGTTTTTTTAAAACAGATAATGCATTAATCTTGTGTAAAAATCAATTGCTGAACAGATTTCCTTCATGCGATTCGTCCGCACTGTTAACAAAGAGTGGCCTACGCGGACGAATCGAGGATATCCCTTTGCAGGCTAATCAGGACCTAATGCGGGGTCCCCGTGACCCTAGATCCCTAGTCTCACTTGCGTACTCACTAACTGAGCCTGAACCTAGTTGTTTTTCCTACATAACCACGCATTCGCACACATCCAAACACACATACAAGGTTTGCAAATTAGTACTACCTTAACCACTACTATTTTCCTGCATACTATAGGAATCCTAACTAATTCTGGTGCTTCACACAACTATACGCACAGACGTTCGTCACACGTTGGGACAATTACTTATTCAACCACATCCTACACATACACACAGCACTTACACACCTCCTGACTACCTAGTGTTCAACAATCGTAATCCTATTGTTAGGTAGCATCCGTCATACGACACTTGCACATTGTTCAGATCTCACAAATAGGTAAGCATTCAATCCTCATTCATACGACATTCAGACGACATTCACGCAACATTTACGACACAACATAATTAGGCATTTGAACATCATTTATACGACAGTTAGACTAGCATACACTCATGCCAACAAACATACGGTCATTCATACCAATCACGCCTACCATAAAATGCCATTCATACAACCTCACACACACACTCACAAACACGCGACCTCTTAAGTAGGTACTTACCTAACTAATCTCAGTCACACACGCGCGCACACACACACACACACTTAGGGGCAATTCACGCACCCTAAATCTAATTTATGGGATTGTTTATACCCTTAACTAGAGCTTCAAGCACACATTCTAATGTAATTATTAGCTATTAAATTAACAGAATTTAATGAAGATTCTGTTGCGAGTTTTAGAGTCCTAAAACTCGACTTTTAGCGTAGAAGTTTGGCAACGTTGAAGAACTTTCAAAACTTTGGAAAGCCGTGTGAGTAATGATTGCTAAGCAATCATTACTAAAAACAAAGCTACTGTCAACAATTAAATTAACTAGTGGGGAAGCCGGTCATTCCCCGTGAAACGCTTGATTATTAGATATTTAGAACAACGGATTATAAGACGAACGATTATCTTAGGACTTTATTTTAAAACTCGTTTCACACTTTTAGTAACCTGTTGGTTTTTAATACCGACCTACAGCAGACAATTACAAATCACAGACAATAATTTTTGAGGCTTAACAAAGCCGTGACAAAACAACAAGGCCGGCAACTCGTAGTTGCCGGCTGTGGGGTAATTATTCCTATTACTAGCTTAATATTCTAGGGCCGTAGCAAAGGGACCCTCTAGCTTAAACTCAGGGGATTGGGTCCCCGCTTAATAATCCCGTAATCTACTTCAAACCCCAATTCTAGGCGAAAAATGTCTTGTTAAAATGATAAAAAGGTTGGTCGTGGCTTGACCGAAAAAATAAAAGGATAATTAAATAAAACAGAATAACGAGGGGTGGAGGTCAGCAAACCTCGATAATAAGAGTGTGTCGGTTATAAAAACAGAAAAACAAAAGTAGGGACAGTTCTCAAGACCTCCATCGAACAGGAGGGGTTTACATGAGCTGTCCTGTCATTAAAATAATAAAATAATAAGAATAAGAATGTAGATTGAAAGAACTAAAAAGTGGCTCAAAGGCCCACGCATGCTAGAGAAATTAAAATATGGCCTTTGGCCCAATATACTGATAAAAACAGGGGCTCTGTGGCCCAGAAAGGTGTGTGTAAAAATGGCCTACAGGCCTCATGAAATACAGAAAATATGGCCCGAAGGCCCAAAAAGTCACATAATAAAAATGGCCAAACAGGCCTCAATATGCATAAAAAATGGCCAAAATGGCTGGTAATTCCTAGGCGTTTCTTCTTAGTTTCTGGCCAGGCATAACAAACCTATTTGGCCCTAGATTTGTAGTGTTCGTGGTCAGCATTTCAATCTCTTTTCTGGCCCGAAGGCCAGAAAAGTCCTACGTTTTTATCCTAACCGGGGAGAGTGCGCTTGATTCCCCATGCAGGTAACAACTGCACTGGAGAACGCACTAGAAGGGAGGGGGAAAAGCAACCGCTCTCGGTCGCACTCAAACGAACACTGATTAGAAAGAAAATTTTGGGGTCGGGCTGACAGTTTTGCTGGCAGCCCGATGACAGGTCATTAGTGACTTTGGAGGCGGATTTTTCTTTGATTTTAAGGCAAAGCTTCTAGAAGGTTCTGGAATCTTCTAGAAACTTGCCACCTCTTACATATGGGGCGCAGCGGCGAGGCGGGCCAGCTGACCGCTGAGGGTCAATATTAATGAGATTTTAGAATTATTGCCCTCCAACTGACCTTTGTTTGATATATTTTGGGCCCCGAATTCTAGCAGAATTTTGGATAACTTTCTTTAACACATAAACGCAACCAAAGGGACAATTTCACTAAATTTTAGAACTTTGACTAATTATTGCACGGATTGTGCAATTTCCAAAAGATTATAAATTACATAATTACCTAATGTAGATCTACGTACATAGTCCTAACTACTTAAGGATGTAATATTATTATTATTAAAGGCCAACGGCCCCCTTCTTGTCATAACTTGGGCTGAAAACTACGTACATTTTCCTTTTCCTCTTTGCTAGCCTTGTCTTCGGCCAAAGCTCAAGGAGGAGACAACTGTTGGGTCCTGGAAGAAAAGGCCCAACAGGAGGAGGAAAGGAAAACGGAGAAAGAAAAGGTTTGACTTAACTCAAACCAAAACAAAACCTTTTTAGAACACTCCTTTTTGGAGTGTTAAGATTACACAACAAAGTGTAATCTTAATAAAAACATTTTTGACTATAACTTTCTTAATTTTTGGAGTTAAAACGTCGGGTTTGGATTTTTGACCTCAGCATCAAATTCTCTTTCATATAAGCCCAAGTTATGTTTCGACCCAAAATTGTAAAAATTAACTACTTATTACCTAATTAATACTAATTAACCCTAATTAGGCCCATACATCTACGTACTTAGCTATTTTAATGCCTAGAGTTGAACCATCTTCCAATATTCGTCGTTTTTAACGTAAATTTCCACTTTATAGGCAATTTTACTGCCAACTTTCCGCTTAGTAAACATGTAATTTTCTATTGCAAGTCAATGACTTCCTGGTAATTCCTGTTTAATCAATGAAAACGCACAAAGTGGTAAAAAGGGGCCACTTTTGGCTCAAGTTATGAGTGACAACCCATTAATACGCGTAAGATTAGTCAATTTGTTGATGATTTTCCTTCGTGGGGAGTAACAACTCACTAATTTTCATTAAGGTTCTTTACGATTTGTCAAGATACTGCCGTTTAAGGTCGAGTGGAGTGACAACCCCGGTTATTAGGGGATAGGTGACCGAATTAACCCTTCGTTTGCAACTTCCAGATTAGTATTCTTAGTAGTTTGAATGATATTTAAACTTAATTACACTTGAAGTCATTAATGCTACTAGGATTTCTAACCAAATTGAGTGCAAACCTTGAACCCTATTGTAATGCTAGTAGAAGGCAACCTGACTACTAAGCACTACGGATGGGTACTGCGCGCTAGGAAACAGCAGACCTGAAGGAGATGTTGTTCCAGTCGACCTGTAGCAACAACCTCGCCTAACCTCTGGAACAACAGTGACCCTAACTCAGACAGAATTACAACACAACACCACAAAGTTACGCTCACCCTAGACTCAGACTGCCAGATTTTTCTATCTACCTAACTGCCTACCGAACAATAAATGCTACGACCCTATCTACAAGTGTTTGGAGACCATCTTTAATTTTAAGACCTAACTAAAATATTTTCACAAAATGTCCAAGTTACTTTCACAGAACTACAAAAGCAATTATCAACACAAATTATCACACAAATATTTAGGATAAACACTTGACACTTACTAATTTACCCAGTTAGAAGCAAGAGAGAATTAGAAATGACCATAAATTTCCAGCAGAATCAGAAGCACATAAATAATACAGGTATGGGAGGGTTTGGCCGGAACGACCTAAACCAGGGGACGGTTAAATATAATAGAGGGGGAAATCAGGAGAATACAGAAAGAAAACAGTATGCATAGACAAGAACACCAGGGATCCTAGCGACACAGGGGCAGATATAATTAAACACTACTCAGGGGAGGTGATAACGTGTGAATACGTATATATAGGGCTAGCTCTAAAACCGACTACTCACCATGAAAGAAAACTTTAAGACAGACTACTTTTCAATGTTGCACCAGACCACCCACCTAACCAATCAAAGACGAGTATTGATTTCTGAGAGAGGCCTGGAAAGTTTTGATTGGAGAAAGGTTCCTATCTAGTTTTGCTACTGGGACAGCGCCGCCTAGCGGCTGAATAAAAACACGTTATAAAAGAAAACCAGTTTGGGTACCAATCTCAATCACATGAATTTCAGACATACATTTTCTAACACTTCTAAAAATACATACAACTAAATTTATATCAACCATACTAAAAATACCCACCCATTACAACTCCCCAGGGCTTACCGCCCGAGCTCCTGCGAGGGAACCTCGTAAGGAAAAAGTCATTTAAAATTGAGCATCGAGAAATTTTGAGTGAATTTTTACATGGTCTCCGTAAGGTTAAGGAACAAACACAATACGTCAGTAAAATACAAAAGCAAGTAAAACACAATATAAAACGGAAATGGAAAAATGCAACTCAAGAACACGTTAAGAAAAAGCACCTTGGACCCGAGCCAGTACAGAAATACACTAAAGAGTAAAAATCAACAAAAAAAATGGCGCTTGGACCATGCCATAAAAGAAAGCCACGGGGACAGGAGCGCCAAAGGGACCCTCTGGTCGAAACGACCAGGTAAAAGAAACAAAAACCAGTAAAAACGAATCCCAGAAATTCCAGAGCCCGGATGTCAGCTTCATATAGGGCAATTCAGCTAAGGTGCGGAGGTTACCTCCCGCTAAACTCAGGGGTGCGCAGAATATCGGCTGGGTGGGTTCAGGGTGCCTAAACCTCGCTGGACTAACTCAGTTCCATTCGGCTCTTCTACAAAATTTTAAGTAAGATTATAAGAAGAAAAGGATAATATAAGTTTCCGGTGTTTCGCGCAAAAGAAGGGGGCGAGCGTTAAATGGAGTCTTTAGAATAATAATTAAATAAAATTAAAAAGGGTTATGAAAGAACCCTTACCATGCTAAAGCATGTATATAGAAGGACCAACAGGGTACGAAAGAAGTCCCCAAGTACCCCGCAGGTACCAATTAAATATTAATTTAAAGTAGGGATAGGTTAGGAATTCTGAAGAAAGAAAGCGCGAAACACCAATTTAGAAATAAAAGTTCCCTAAAGTAGAATAAAAATTTTATAGATGAGCCTCCCAACCGCGCTGCAGGCCTTAATGTGAATAGGGGCATATATTTCGGGTGCGACTTTGGCGCACTGGTCCAGGGTAACAAAACTGACATCATTTCCTTCAAAACGACCCGAAATTAGGGGGGAAAACGTTGGGCCAACTAAAAGATATACGTACCAAAGAATTTTAAAACAAAAACGTGGCGGCATGATAGAGAGGATTTCCAAAGGACAAGAATCACAACTTTTGGAACAAGATACTGGCTAGGGCCTTCGGCCAAAGGACTAGTAGAAACCCCAAAATAGAATACCCGTTAGATAAAATAGAAGGGAATCCAAGGAAAGTAAAAGAAATCCAGATTTTAGTAAAATTTTTGGTTAAGACTAGCAGCACACACATATTATGCATAAAAACTATACCAAGTACCCATAATATAACGAAACAATTAAGAATTAAAAAGAACACCATAAATTTGGGTAAAATTTTAAAGGTTAGCTTCAAAGAGGTAATAAAAAGTATTTTAAAGTAAACTCAAGGAAAAAGGTAAAATATTTTAGTAGGCTTCAAAAAGAGATAAAAATTTAGTAAATAAACTACGCCACCATCATAAAATATATATCAAAAGACACTCATGGACAAGTAAAGCACAGGGTACTAACATATAAGAAGACTAATATTAGCATAAAAATTATTATGACAAGTAATATTTATATGTACAGTAATTAAGAAAATAAAAAAGTTCACAAAATGGCAGGAATTTCTTCTTTAGGCATAAAATATAGATATGGGGAAAGGGGAAAAGCGTCCATTTCGCATAAAGTATAAAGTCCAAGTATTGAGCAAGTCTTCATCGGGTTAAATGTCATAATAGGGAGGATCTTCATAATAGAAAATGTCAAAGTAGGGGAGGCTTCGTAATTGAGCAGTCAAATAAGGCAGTCAAAATCAGGAATGTCCAAATTGAGCAGATCATTATTAAGTAGTTCAATATTGAGCAATAGTCACGTCCGGTTAAAGTCACAGCCAGGTAAAGTCCCAGTTAAGTAGAAATGTCACGTCCAGGAAAATAGTCCAAATAGGTCGCCCAGGGAAATGAACGACCAGTCAGGGGAAGGTGAATGATAACCAATGGGGAAAGGAAACGCATCCGCCGAATTTAGGGTAAAAGACCACCGCCGTAGCTTCATGATGGAAAAGAGCCGTAAAGATGGGGCACGAATTTTTACTGTATACTCATAACAGGTATACAAAAACCAAGGGAATGACCGGTTACCGGTCATGAAGGGGATTGGCATGAATACGGTTCAAAACGTGCTGAATACCGGACTGGAGCGCTCCCAGGGCAGGCGCACCGTAGTCCGATGGGGAGTAGCAGGATCATAATATAGCACGCCGGCACACGGGTAGAATATTGTCCTCTTGTCCGGAAGGAGCCAGATCCGCAATATACTCGCCCGGTAACCACAGATCCAATGCAAATCGCCGGGTAAACCAAGAAGACAGCGCCGAAAATTTCAAAACGGAATCCTTCAAGAGCACCCTTTTGGCCGAGGGTTCCCCGAGGTTAAAGACATAAGGCCTTTCGTTCTTTAGGCAACCAAAAGGATCCCACCATAGAAGGATTACCGCACCTAGGATCTAAGCCAGAACAAAAATATGCAAAAACGATCAGAGGGTGAAAGCATGACAAAAGCAAAAGGAAGTGAGAAAGAAACTACACACACAAAGAGAAGGGTGAACTACCTACTAACCTAACTATGAACCTACCTACAGGAGAAAAAACCACACACAGACTAAAAGGTAAAACCCACATATACACATATATCCGAGCGCACGTGAGACACGTGCACTGTTATGAAAGGAACAAGTGAAGGGCCTTCTTGACCTTTTAACATGGAACCATAGGAATTCCTTTTAAGAGAGAAAAGAGAGGCCCCCTAGGTAAATTTGGATAGAGGTGAATGAAAGAAAATA
>JASAND010003363.1:0-20918 GCA_030248195.1 Trissonchulus latispiculum | reverse complement strand
GAAGCATTTGGTTTCAAACCAAAGGAGAAGATGATTCTTAACTATAAATTGATTCAGATGATTCAAAACTTAGTTCAGACACTGAAAGTTTAAAACATATTTATTGGAACCAGAAAGCAGCTTCTTTATTCCTAATTAACACTGAACATGATCAAAAGTTATTGAGTACTGCAATATATCCTTTAAGAGTAATATTGTGCTAGTATAACGTTTTGTTGTTTGTATACCAGATTTGCCGATATTTGCTCAAAGACAAACTAGATGACCAAGATTGCTAATGTAACTAACCACATCGGTTTAGGCAATATTCCCATTCTGGAGAGCTGACAGTCGTATAGCACCAGGGTCCTCCAGAGCTGCCTACGTTCGAACAGTAGTTGTGGTTTCCCACTGTATAGCTGTGCGCATGTGGACTTTGAGACTCCCAATTTTGACAGGTGTATCCACTGAGCGTTGTACTCACTGTTCCTTCGAAGGTTGCACTGGCACAGTCTGCGTTAGCGACATCCCAACATGGAACCTCGGTGTCATAGCAGGCCGGTGCTTCCCGAACTGAAACAACATTCAACCCAAATGTCAACTTTTTAATTTTTAGCCCATTACTGGAAATGTCATGCAAAGAGCAAGTGTTAAGATCTCGTTGTATTCTGGCATTTTAAATTCTAGGAAACATTCAGTTGCCGTAGCTGGAAATGTTTACATGGAATAAATACAAAAGGTTTTTAACTACATTGGATTTAAAACACGTTTTTAAAATAGATGAATGACATCACAACTTGTAATTCCCACAGTTCATTTACATATGAAAGGTACTTTGATAAAATGCAAAACAACTCCATACCGCACTTTAGTAGCACTTCAGTAGTTCGTGAACAATTTACTGTAAAAGCCAATGACGGAAACAGCTAAATTTTAAATGAGCTATAACACATTAAAACCTCCGGTGGAGACAACATGATCTGTCCTGTTTACATTCAGATATGTGTTCTCAATTTTGTTGTGGGTGTGGGTGTTATTCCGTACTAGAATACTGGGGTACAAGATAAATATTTAACAAAATTAGTCAAAAGCTTTAAACTATAACATTACCAACCGTAGATCAATTCTTCCATGGTTCTATTTAGAGAGTTCTGTGATTTCAAAAACCAAGGAAATTTCACACAGGTAGCTAAAGGCTAAGTAGGCACTTTTATTAACGTAAAGAATACATACCCTGGATCCTACTGATCGCGAAATGATGAATGTCGCAGAACAGTAGCAACATTGGCAACCGCCAAATGTTTAACAGGTGTTCGGACACCATTCTTCGATTCACGTAGACCATATCTCCAACTTAGATTCATGTGTTCAGATAAAAAAGTATTTTCCCCATATCAATATACAACTGAGAATAATTTACCCCTGAAATGTTGCAGGAGAATCCTGTCGGAATAGACGACAAGTTTGAAATGTTGTTCAAATTAAAAGGTTAAAAGCCTGTTGACAATTGTATGTCGAAAGGGGACTGTGTAAAGTCTTGAAGTTCAAAAATTGTCACTAAGTTGTAATCAATAATGCTCTCTAATATTCCGAAGACTCTAGTGAAGGAATGTAATGCATATATGTGGCACCATCTCCCTAGTAGACTAAATTTGATTAATTTGGAAACGCAAAATGATGCTTTCTGGCAGCGCAAGCCGAAAAAACTGGCACAATCTACGTTAAAGTTTACAGTGTGGCGCCGCAGTTATCAAAACACCAACTTTAAACGAGTAATAACGGCCACAAACCTTAAATGTCCAACGCTGAGACCGGTACTTTGAATCAGCGAGCACTTTCGCCTGGGCCCTGTTGCACCAACCACTGATTACTGATTAATCAGTAATCAGTAATCAGTAATCAGTAAAATCTGTTGCACCAACTTTACTGATTACAATCAGTAATCAGTAATCAGTAATCAGTAAGATGCCGAACGATTTAGCTGAATTGGGGGTTCCTGCTCAACCAGGACCCAGAGGGGCCAATGCTGGTGCTCCGAGCGTAGAGTCACAGGTCCTCGCGAAATTAAATGATACCCTAACCGAATTTAACTCTGCCATTAGGGCTCAGGGTGTAGCAACCGCCTACAGTTCGGTTCCAATTTATCATGGGCTACTCTCTGAGTCTTTCGAGGAGCATCTCGAGAAGTATGACCGATTTTGCCAGGTCATGGATTTTGAGGAAGGACAAAGAGTCCTTACCTTTTCTAGTTCCTTAGAGGGACGAGCTTTAGAATTATTCCGATCAGTGCCAAAACCTAGCCGAGGCACGTGGGCCGAGATGGTAGAGGCCACAAAAAAGGTTATGATTCCCCCCCCACACTGCACTTCATGCGTCATCGCTTATGTTTCAAGTGAGACAAGAGAAAGGTGAACCAGTTATGGATTACCTTATGAGACTAAACTAACTAAGACTAAATAACTTTTGAATCGATACTTAGAACCTGATTTGAGGTTGTGTCTATGCCAGATTGTGATAAAGTGATCAGAAACTGACGTTGGGAGGCTTAATTCCTTATCGGTTACCTACCTAATTTGGACGTAAACCTACCTAACCGACCTTCGTTTTATCACATTTGTAAAGAGATACTTTACGTTGTTGCTAAGACATGCAGTATTCCTTAATCGATGCTGCCAGCAAAGATATAGTTTGATTCGTTAATCGTTAGTGGTTTTATATATGTATTTGGAAATTATTAGGAAACTACGGATTTCATAGCTCAAAAAACAACAACTTTAAAGTTAATGAAATATGCTCTTCTAGTTCAGAGCGGTTGGTGCAACGTCGTCCCTTTAACAGAAAGAATACCACTCATCAGTAATACTGCATATATCTTGTGAACAACGACCTAAACACTACTTCGGCCAAGTCAGATTAGCTTAAGTGGAAGCTTCTCAAAATCCGATCCTAAAGCACTGACAGGTGGGTTAAGCACTACGGTAAATTGAACTGCTGATAGTTATAACAACGACAAAAGTCAAAAGCATGCACATATGGAAATGAATGGGATGGTCAAAAATCAGCTTTATTGCTTGGAAGGCTGTGCCTACTGCTTACGTAGCAGGCTTAACAAACTAGCAAAGTTAGTGTGCGCAGAAACCCTTTCACAGGATTACTTGTTCAAACTTCACAGGATTAATACTTATTCAAACTCAAGCCACTACTTAAAAGATGGCAGGCGTGTAAACATAGTTTGATTGAGGCTTTTTGTCAGTCCAGCACAGAACGGTCGCGATATATTTTTCCATCAATCCATATTTCACGAAGAATTTATATATCTGTTTAAGGTCTGGTATCGTTTACCGTATTTAAAAGTATAACTTTATAGCAAATCTCAATGACCTGAAATATCGTTGACGAACTTCTTAATGTTCCAGTCCTTTTGACAGAAGTTTTAATAGGGGTTGAGAAAGTTATTGTTTTGACCGAAATTCCATATTTGACGAACATTGGTTATCCTGATATTTTCAATTTTAGGCAGACTTTTCACCTATTTTGCCATCACTTAATAGTCATAACCACAATTCTGATTAGAAATTGAAAACATAAAATTTTCGCATTTTCAGGGTGTCGTTGTCTATTATCGGTGAGCGTACACCATCGGCAGTGCTGAAGGACAGAGTACTGAAGCTAAGATTAGTGTTATTTTCGCATTGGAAGTTTTGTTGAAAACTTTAATCTTTAATAAAATCAATTTTGGGATTCTTAGTGAGAGACATACAGTCAAAACAGCTACCAGTCTCCACGGATCCCAGAGGATACAATGAAATTCAAATAAGATGATAATAAAAAAGTAGACACCCAGAGTCTAACCAACTTTATTCTGCTCGCTGGATCTATAGTAGAAGAGGCCCACCGTGGAGCCGCGAAACCGGTAGCGGAATAAGGCTTGGTCTGACTCTGGGTGTCTACGTTTTGATTATCATCTTATTTCTATTTTGGTATTCTTGGGATATTCATTCGATCATTCTCAACCTCTATCTCATACTTACATAAATTTTTAGTTTAATTAAAGATGGCCTTCGTCAGTAACATTACAAATTTAGAAGAACTAAAATTCTTTAAATTAAACGATTTAAATTAAAAGATTTAAAGTTAAACATCTTTGAAACCAGCCTTATTCACAGTTTATTCCGTGTAAGATTTGAACCATCGTAACTATTTGCGGACTGCTCCAGAAACTCCTGAGCGGAATCATTTCGTATGCTGTACTGTTCAATTCAAAACAAAGATCGACAATGAGTTGTCACCTAATGGTTTATCTGCAAGGGCGAATTGCATCTTTCTGCTAAGTCACGACACTGTGTGGAAATGTCGTCGACCTCGCACATCCATAGCCACAACCTATGAGGCTGTAATCTGTTTCATCAGTCAGGAATCTCTACTTGGAGTCAAATTTCTGCAAATGCTTGATGTTTTGTGCAGCAGAACAAGTTAGTAAACACTGGTCGGTCGGGCCTAGTTTTTTAGCTTGTGAGCTCGGCTTGGCTTTCAAACCCTATAAATCAATCCAAGAATGACTTCCAGCCTGAAGCATGGCAGCCAAGGTCCCACCGGGGTGGGTATCCAGGGTCCAGCACACCTTTTATCGTGACAAAAAGAAAATGCTTATTATTTTTATTGCAAAACACCAATTGTTTAAAAATTATCGCGTGTTCGGCGAAATACTTCACTTCCTGAAAGAAGCAAGCATCCAATGTACGATTCTTGGTCCAAAATACAAAATTCTTCAACTTCCGCCCCTCGCCCAGACCTCTCGTTGCATATGACCGAACCCTACTTTCCAAAAGCCTGGGTGCAGACTTACCAGTAGCATATGACGAACTCAGCAACAGACAAATCTGCAACAGAGAGGTAGTGCCTGGAATATTTTAACGTATGATATCACGTATTATTTAAAGGCTATATCATCGTGTCAGGAAATTAGTATGAAACTAATTCATATTATAGGATGCTGGACATCATTAACTAATAACGTTAGAATACACGGAATAAACTCTTCTATTGGTCGTTTTGGATTACTGTCGTTGGCCTTGCGCAGAGACAGTAGGCAAAGCAATCGAAACTTTAGACCTCATCGCTGCATATTGTGTATTCCGCTGGGACAATCTCCTAAGTATTGCTTCGGAACAGTCAGTTCTATTATAGTTAGTTGAGATTTTCCTAGCTCTAGTGATAAACGATTGACTGACAGGACACCAAAGCACCATAGCAAAGCCCCATTTGTAATAATAACAAGCTGTCCCAAGACACCATAAGTACGATAACAAAAAAGAAGGTATGGAGCAGTTATAAATGAAGTTATCGGCAAAAGGATCGTCATACTTTTGTTGATAGATGGGCTTACGTAATAGGCTAATGTGGCTTTGTCATTCTTACGAAACTAATTAGCATAGAATTCGTTCCAGTGATCTATCATATTAGTGCTCGAATAAGAATAAATCGCTATCTGAGAGCCGGCGGGCTCCCAGGTGAAGCTTTCATGAATGCTGAACGTTGAGTTACAATTTGTTCATTATTCACTGTGGATGTTCCGTGCAAGCGTTACAAAATTTAGGGCCAAGATGCAGGGGACCTTGCCATGAAAGACAGCTTAAATGAAGAAATAACACAATTATTAAGCAAAATATTAACAAAAATTGAAAAAATTGTTTTTAAAAATCTTAAACTTTTTTTCAACAAATCGCTATCACTATTATTGCTTGAATGTTTCTTAAAATCAGTTGGGTGTTTGAATTTTTGATAAAAGTTAGAGTTGCTGCCAGCCATTTGCCCGACCAGCGAACAACAATTATGAATAAGCTACTAAAATTTCAAACTTGAAAGTTTATCCAGCAGCAGATAATGCCTTTTAGATGACAACATACAGAACTATGCGAATACTGATTGTTGCACCTCCGATCAGAGCAATGGGTCTGCACGTTGAACTTCGCGGGAACTGCAGAACTTTATCGAGAAAACTCGCTAAAGGTCCCGAAGCTTTGCATCTTCTCTCGAAATAGGTTTTAAAGGTTAGCAATCAACCACTAACTTTGATTCGAAATATTTTTACCGTTCCAGAAAGTTTAGAAAATTGTCTCAAAAGTCTAGCAAACATGCAGAAAACAAATTAAGAACTTTATACAATAGACACAAAATATTTTGCGAACGTTTCAAACATCTTTCGAGAAACTTCGAAACTTGCAATAGTTCTGAGGAAATGCCTCGAAATCTGCGTTTAATGGCAGTGAGAACTTCAGAAGATGGTAAAATGAAAGAAAGTGTTTCAAGAGTTCGAGTAGTAATATGTGCAGGAAATTTGTTCGAAGGAAGAAGCAGCCTATCATATAAATATTTAACGTTATGCTACATTTGTTGTAACCAGAGTTTTGACAGTCAGCGAAGTCTAGCACTCGTTGTCAGTTTGGTGGGAATGGCGGATCAGCATGATTGGTTTGCTAAATCGAAAGCTATTCAACCGACCACGAGCAGTGTGAACCGGATAACTAAGCGGGGAAAGCCTACCTCAGGTGATTCCAGCTCTAGGAAGCCTACGGCGGTGCGACAACGCTATCGACGGAGCTCAAGTTCGGAAAATGACTTGGAGCGTCCAAACTGCTGTGAGTACCATGGCGATTCTAGACGGTGTCCTGCTCTTATGCCACTTATATCCGTCAACGAAGTCCAAGAGCATCAGAAGCGTAACGGTAACAACGGAAGCAGAGGAAGAAGAAATCATTATAATTTAGTTACAAAACAATAAATCTTAAAATACTTCAAAAGGTTTTTGTTAGGTCTAACTATCATAGCTACCCATATCTTGTCTGTAGAGGAGGGAAAAATGTTGTAACCAGAGTTTGTATCCATGTCTTGGAAAATGTAACAATGTTCTTGGGTAGAACCAGTAATGAATCGGAAGATGTGACACTATATAATGCGCTGCTTTCTGGAGTAAATATCAGTCTTTGGAGCGAACACAACAACATCGATGGGGTACGTTTTTCGTCATTTCTACTGTACTAAACTGAGTTATTTAAACCCAGCTAAAAGTTATCATTGAAAGAAAAACAGTAATCATAGATTTTTTCGTATACAATTCTCTTTCTGAATCAACCTTGTTGTGACAGGTACCCAAAGTCAATTTAAAATAGATTCCTTGAAGTCAATTGCCTAAGTAGTAGTTACTGTTATATTATGTTTAATTGGAGGAATGGTGATTACATCCTTTAGTGTCTTCGATATAGTCTATACATATAAAGGTAGTTGGCTGATACTACATTTTGCATGGCAGCGGAGGCACATACATTAATTGGTGGATTTGATAGTCTTGTAGAGCCCTGGAAATCGTGTCAGGAATGGCTAGAGTGTGCTCTGTTCGGTAGCAAGCACACTTCAAACGTCTCAAACCCAAGCATCTGCCATTCAAAAAAGCTGGAAAACATAGTCAAGTTCTTCAGAGATAAATGTTGCAAGGGAAGAGCTTCTATTGTATTGGGTTAGGCTGTCCAGGAATGGGAGAGTTTGCCCGGTCTGACCATGCATTGAGCTGACTAATTTCAAGGGTGAACTCACCGTTTGAATGCCGAGGTCGGCACTCTAACTCAATTTTGTGAACTCCAATTTTTGCGGAACTTTTGGTCACTTTGTGACTAATCACAATATTGTGCGTAAATACTCCACTGAACATAGGAATGCCGAGGTCGGCATTTAAGAAGGCCCATGTCGGCAATCTAAAACTAACTTATTTCAGTTCTGAGTTTTATCTTCATGTACCCCCCTTTTGAACAAATTAGGTGATTATGTATGACCTCTCATTTCACTTAAATATGGTGTTGGCATGCTATTCGTATTCCTAGTCACACACAAACACAAAGGAGTTTAACACAATATGCTGAATTTACTAGACAATACGGTATACACTGGAAGAGCTTCAATAAAAATAGTATTTACGTGTAGGGATAGGAAGTTTAAAGAAAATACCATTCTTACTAGTAACTACTGTATTTACTGAAATCGCCCAATAAATACAGTATTTACTGAATACAGAAATTACTACGACATATCTACAAAACTGATGCCTATGTATTTGCCAAGAACAAGATCAATAACTTTTAGCCAATCTATTTCAGCGAAATTCATCTCATGAATTCCTAGCAGGAAGAACTGCTTGTAGCCATTCTCCATTGAGTTTCCTCACGGCTTTGCTACACACCCGTCGAAGCTGCAAGTAAAGAAATAAAATATTATGACAATTGCAGTAATGTGATTCTCCATGCAAAAGAACACGTTTATGATGTGTCATTGTTTTTGCTCAGATATCTCAAGTCTCTGCCGGGACATTTGGCGTATTTTTGACGATCAATGAACCAACAATTATAACAATTGCTTCCATAGCTACTAAAGGGGATCACTTCAAGATAGTGATATCTCTAGTCTACTCTCTTAGCATGCAAGCATAAGCTCAAGCACAACATAAACCTCCTGGCAGTATTCAAAGCATTCGTCTTTGGATTTGGCAGTCCTAAATTCGAATCCCAGCTGCAACAAGTTTCCCAAATCCCCTTGAGCAAGGGTCTAGTCATATATAGGTACCCGGGTACTAATGCCAACCCAATATATATCCTTTACCTGGTATATTGGCAATTGGGATGGCATTAGCAGAAAATGGTAATATTGATATACCTTTTCGTTGCCGATTATGTGGAAAAACCCCATAACTGTTGCACAAGCAATATTGAGAGCAAATACGAGCAGATGGCTAGAAAATCGCTGATTGTAAACAGCTTCCGAACCAACCACTAAGAAAGCCAAGTTTATTCCTGCCACGAGCAAGACTCCGGGTATTCCTATTCTGAAATAAATAGCAATGCCAAGATTAATCTTTCACCTTTCCCTAAAACAGCCTGGAGCTTTCCGCAAATTGCACGTACAGTACTTCAGCTGTTTACTCTTTGCTTGTGATTTCTGACGCCGTTTCCACAAGCTCTTTAGCTTGAAAGCATTGTCGGTGTATAGCGTTTGATTTCATATTTCCAAATAGATATTCTGGAAAGGATGCAAAGTGGCATAAAATGTTACATACGTACATTGATGAAATGTAGTTTGATGGTTTCGTCACAGGAAACGGCTCGGAATGGTTACCGTAGTCGGATCCTGCGGCGTCAGCTAGTATTAGAGCAGTACAACCGAAAACACAGACAGGAACATTAGTGAACCATTGTGAAGGATTGCCATAGTTGGTCCAACACCTGAAACACTGCATATACCATCAAGATGTATTTGTCGCAGTAAAGTATTTCATTTAGGGATGTACTACATGCCTAAAAAATTTCAGAGATGTACTACTTCACTAGTCAAGTTGTACATTAAAGGTTAAGGGCCTCAAATGTACAACTTTACTGACAAATTTCAGTAATGTAGTACATCATTGATTGCTTGTCAGGGATGTAGCACATCACTAATATTGTTCAGTAGATCAGTACATTTCTGTTTACTTCTTGTCTTTGTGCCGCAGATGGAGAAAATTCTAGACAGAAGAACTAAAGCTGTTGTCAAGATCCAATTGAAGAAATTTAAACAATAGAAGGAACGGATTACTGTAGGACAATTTAAAAACTAGGTTTCTATTATTTTTATTTGATAAATGTTGTAATTTCAGATTTATTGAGTATTTCCTGAAAATTTTGATATAAAATGGTACGTAAGTTTTTGAAATTTAAAACTTGAAATCTAAGGTTTGCTTAAGGTGTTGATTCCTTTTGGAGACATCAACTTTGAACCATTATTACTCAATCTTGGAGTTAAGAAGCCATTTTTATATCAAAATGCAGCTCAACATTTGCTCTTTCTAATGAATACAACGAAACAAACTTTAGTTCTAGGAAATTATCTTACTGCATTTTCGAAGTAATTTAATCTTCTAGATTTTTTGCAGACTAAAGTAATTTTTTTCGTGAGGCATCGACCGTATCGTTCGATTCCACTATCAAATAGCTGGGGACCCTTTTCAGTTATTATGAAACCGCTCTTCATTATAAAGAAATTAGCTAAAATGTATGCACGACCTGAATTTTGCCTACTTTTCCAAACTTTGACAAGCCACCACTTTAGCCAGAATGCAGCAATCGGGACAACTAAAAAAGAGTCCCTGGGTATTTTAGTGTAAAATACGTCCAGTAAGTGGTAACCATCTAGCTTGCATAGTAAATCCTCCACAATCGCTGGAAAAACTTTGGTCATGTTTTTGCAAAAAACTACGTTTTCTATGATAGTAGCGTACGGGGTAGCAGTCAGAAGATTATAATGTCACGGATACTCGGTCTCGACTAGACCTTCAAATTGACATCCGTAGTTCAATTTTACGGCTTACGTAGATCAAGAAATGGCGGGTTATTTGATTTCTGCAAAGATGACAAGTTTACGATAACGAAAAGCCAGAAAGATACTTCAAAAAGCAAAACTGTAGAGCTCAACAAGATCTTTCGAATGAATATAATCATAGCTATGCAGCAACTGGCTAACTGTCAAAAATTGACAAAAACTATCCTGAACGGAGACGTCGAATTTTTGAAGCGGGATTGCGCGGAAGGTGTAAAAAGGCTAAAAGAACTTATTTTGGAAAGTTTCATCAAATTTCATCTTAATTTGAACTGTCAATCAACAATATTTGCCCAAAAGGAATCACCACCTTAAGTAATGCACATATTTGAATTTGTTAACTTTTTAATAATTTGTAAAATAATGTTCATTGCTTGAAATTTCAGTTAATTTTTAATATTCTTCTTCTTCCTGATTATAAAATGATAGATTTATCATAAAGTTTACGATGGTTTAAATTAGGCTGGCAGAAGATAAATGGGTTCATAATTTTTTCATTTTTACTTCAAAATTTGCAGAGACAACCTGCCATAAACCTACAACACTTTTCAAGTCACCGTAAAAATACGTTGTTAAAAGTCGCTATGCGTCTATCAAAAGATTCTGAGTACACCACTATAGCGAGATTCCGCGGATGCGACCTACGAAAAACTTATGAGCTGAATTCTAGGAAAAGTTGAAAGCTTTTGTCCAGACGGCGTGATTCCTACCGAGTCAGCCGGCTTTCGTGGAAATATCGGCGTCTTAATTCCTGCCAGCAAAATTCCAACTACAGTAAAGGCGGATCTCGGGCTCCGGGTCGGGCGTGCATGCACCTGGCCGTCCTGGGGCCCGTTTGTTATAGCGGCATACCTTCTTGAGGATAATTTCTTAACGGCACAACTCTATTTCCAACCACAAGAGAGCCTTTCTGTAACATTTTTTGCATGTTTTGAACGTAGCTATTCTAACTAATTCTGGATTGACTAGTTTCCACTTAAATTAGCTAATATTCCAGGAAACATTTTTCATCCAAAACTGGACAGCAAAATTCCAACCAAGTCAGCTCGTTTTCGTGGAATGATTTTGTGCTTAGTCTCCGCTAAGATGGTGTATCGTGTGATCTCGCTATAATGGTGTACTCAAAATCTTTTGATTGACGCATTAGGTTTTTAATTAAGTTTAACGTTGAAAACATTAAAAACATACAGCATTTATCGAATGGAAAATGCAATCCAAACGTAGTTTTCAAAATTATTTTTTAATATTTTCAAATTTCAACACAGAAGAAGCAAACAGAAATGTATTGACCTACTGAAAACATTTTAGTCATATACTACATCCCTGACAAGCACTCACTGATGTACTACATTACTGAAATTTGTCAGAAAAGTTGTATATTTGAGGTCTTTAACCTTTAATGTACATCTAATTTCTTAACGGCACAACTCTATTTCCAACCACAAGAGAGCCTTTCTGTAACATTTTTTGCATGTTTTGAACGTAGCTATTCTAACTAATTCTGGATTGACTAGTTTCCACTTAAATTAGCTAATATTCCAGGAAACATTTTTCATCCAAAACTGGACAGCAAGATTCCAACCAAGTCAGCTCGTTTTCGTGGAATGATTTTGTGCTTAGTCTCCGCTAAGATGGTGTATCGTGTGATCTCGCTATAATGGTGTACTCAAAATCTTTTGATTGACGCATTAAGTTTTTAATTAAGTTTAACGTTGAAAACATTAAAAACATACAGCATTTATCGAATGGAAAATGCAATCCAAACGTAGTTTTCAAAATTATTTTTTAATATTTTCAAATTTCAACACAGAAGAAGCAAACAGAAATGTATTGACCTACTGAAAACATTTTAGTCATATACTACATCCCTGACAAGCACTCACTGATGTACTACATTACTGAAATTTGTCAGAAAAGTTGTATATTTGAGGTCTTTAACCTTTAATGTACATCTTGACTAGTAATGCAGTACATCACTGAAATTTTCCAGGGATGTAGTACGTCCCTAAATGTACTGCTTTACTGCGGCATATTCAATGGTGTACAATTGATGCCAAAATATGCTTGGCAGAGGGTTATTGAGCTGGCCTTTCAACTTATCAGAATGAGTTGTCACAAACGTTTCCTTTTTGGTCTGCAAACATTGTTTTCAATAAATGTGGCATTCTCTGCGACAATTCACAGATTCAAGTCACTGTTACGAAGACGGGAGCGTTCAAGGAAGCATTCTAAGAAGGATACATTAAGCTGTCTGCAGTTTATTAATCAGCACGGGAAACCATTTGAATGGTGCTAATGAGTGTTCCCTTCAAACGTAGCGTGCCCACTTCAATGCAGTAGCCTTGCCTACGCCGATGGTTACTGTGATCTACAAACATTGAACGCGAGATCGCAGTAAATTTGGTTTGACGTCACCCAACATTTCAAAAGCAAGTGGGGTGTGGCACAGTGGGAAACTAACAACTGTTCCGAAGAATTCTAAGGTTGCCGTACACCGTCCGCCATTAACCGAACTTGCGAAATAAGTTGTGCAAGGTGCGGCATTTCTTATGATCACAATAGTTACAAAACATCACAAAATAGTTGCTATGAAACATCTCAGCGATTAACGTGTGTACACCTGGCACTCCCACTGAATGATCCAACGCCAAAACAGATTGAGTCAAGCTTGTTAGGTCACACAGTGATTGAGTCAAACATTATAAGGATTGAATCGCCTTTCGTTTGTTAGTAAAACACATTTAATTATGGGAGTGCTAAATGTCACTTATCACTCCCATGATTGATCCATGATCTCAAAATTTGTGAATAAGTTATACATAAAATCTGCTGATTGAGTCACCATTTCATTTACTATTGTTTGCCTCCCTATACAAACAATTTAACTCAGAAGTTGCAAACTTGTAGTTTAATAGTTACCGGTCAATACAAGCAAAAGATAGCTACCTCAAGGCTTACCTACTGTCAGTTCGAATTGTAAGGAGTAGAATTGAATTAATATTTCATTTATTAAATGGGGATTGCTGTGAATACGATTTTGCCTTTGTAACGTCGCAATCTATATATAACTAAATTTTAGTAATTATGCGTTTTACAAAAGATGCTGCACATGGTATTTTTCACAGGGGGGCCTCCTTGAAATTGACCTCCCCCCCGAAAATGCCTTCTTCCCCCCCAAATCTCCCCTCCCCGGGATTTTTGCTTCCACCCCGGGATTTTTTGGTACCCAAATTTTTGCCAAAGTAGGCAAATTTTCAAAATTTATAAATTTTATGCGTCTCAACCCGGTGCCGAAACGAAGCCAATTACTTCTCCCAATATATTTATATATTTCGGCGGTTTGCCATTGACAACCTCACTCGAAATTCACAGCATTTCCCTGAAATATACATTTTCATTTTTCATGCCGAGCTTCTTATATATTATGAAAGATGTTTATATCAATCGAGGCAACTGTGGTTTATACTGTGGAAAAGAATTGGATTTTTTAAAACTTCAATTCTTTTGCACATCAAAACTCAGTTCCTCTGTTCAATAATACGGTATTTGGATTTTCATCACTGAAACAATTTTGAATCAGGACTGGGTAAGTATTTTGTTTTTGGAATGTATATATATACGTTTACTTGCATGGGTTTGTTTATTTACTAAAATGTGCAGGTCATGGATTTTTCTCTCATTTTCGCACATGAATTAATTTGTTCATTTTCACAAAAATAGTCAGGGCAAAATTGACAGGAGGCAACTGCCTTTGATTAAAGCTTTGAAATAAATTTACTTTCTTCAACCTAATAAAATTGACATGCATAACAGTTGTGAATGCTAAGAGCATAGTACCAGCCAAAACCAAATAGGTTCGACATGCACGTATTATATTATTATAATATGGATGTAAAAGCGTTTGCGCGGCCCTCTGGAGACCATGTTGACCTGGTGGCAGCTAATCAGAGATCCGAGTTTGATAAAAATGCTACCATCGCAAAGAACTCGAGTATTACTAAAAACTACCACCATACTTTTGGTTCAAATTCGAAGCTTCGAATTTTTGCACTAGGCGATGGTTATATACGCGCGTTTGTTTTTTCTCGGTGAATAACGCTTTTTGGAAATGCATTTTACGGCTGTGTTGGAATGATGTAGGCATTTTGGACCAATACTACTATTATACGTATGTTGATAGACAGTATAGCCATGGGGGAAAAACCCACCCCCCTTTTTTGGGGGGGGGGAACCCACCCGCCTCCTGGACCGAGGGTTGGAGCTATGAGCTCCAAAACATAGCAGCAGAAAGCGAGACTCTTTCTTACCTACTTCTGCAAAGATGAAGTCATTTGATTCACTCATGCTCATTTTATGACATTTTGAAAATGACACCTACTTTTTGGTCCAACCATGCCAAAATTTTGAAAAGTTCGGACCGATGTAACTTTTGACTGGGTTGGGCTAGAAAAGTTTTGCAAATATCTGCAATGATGGCAAGTCTTCCTCTTTGCACACAGCCAAAACTAGATCGATCCGTTGCACCCTTGGTCTGGCACATTGCCAAATGTGGCGGGGAAAACCCACTTTGGGAGGAAAAACCCACCCAATTTTTTGAAAAAGTTTTTAACAACCAAGCAGGGAAACAATTCGACACTATAGCACGGTATAGAGGTCGGGGAAAAAACCAAGGTTGTCACTCTTTTTGGACTCTGCAGAACTACTCCGACTAGCAATCCGGCTATAAACTATTTTCTTATCAAGCCCTGTCTAGTGTGTCATTTTGGTATATAAATCGCCTCTCTAGGTCCTGTCGTTAATTAGTAATTAACGGTTAATTAGCCGGGGTAAAAACCAATGGCGGGAAAAACCAACCCCAATATTCGGCCAGGGTAACTCATATTAGCGATTTTATGCAAGCGACAGGTAAAATCGGCGTCGCTGACTTCATATCTGCCGTTATTTTTGCGATATATATATATTCCTTATAATAAGAGAGAAAATCAAACATCAAAATTTGCAGCATCAACTGGCTAGGTTTCATCAAATTTGCCAGTTTCTATGTTAAAATGTAAAAATTATTTAAATCTTTCGAAATTCGATGAAATAAAATAAATGTCGTTTCAGTGTTTTTTCGCCTATTTCTTTGTCCCAGAGTACTTTTAATACTCAGTACTTTAGCTGAGCCAAACAGTCGATCCACCGAAATGAGGTTTTTACCGCCTGGCACAAAATTGCCAAGTCCAAATGCAATTTTGAGGTGTTCACGTGAAAGAACGTATTAAACTTGCTATGTGAATGACTTTTGAGCAACTAATAACCATTTTTGGGAGTTTGGCAGCAAAAGCAAAAATTGGTTTTTTCCCACCCCTTGGTTTTGTTTTCCCATTTTTTTAAAATTCTGCTGACAACTTGCCAAGCGTCACAGGAAGACGAGACCGACATTTTTGGAAAGAGCACATGTTGCCCTCATAGAAACTATTAAAAGTTATTATCTAACTACTATGGAAAATTTTCTACAGGCCTTCAAAAATAGGCAAATTTTGAATTTTTGGGGGGGTCGAAAATGCCAAAATTTTCAAAATGCCAAAAAATGTTCAAAAGTGGTCCGATTTTGCTCAAATTTTATGTGGTAGGTGGGGTTGGCCCTGCCAACTTGCACGCCAAATTTGAGCCCGCTAGCTCTCATTCCCATCGCCCAAACGGGGGGTTGGTTTTTTTCCCCGACCTCTATACTATCCAGGACGCTGCATCATCCTATGGTGTCGGAATTGGATAATTTTGCTTCCCTGGCTAGCTAGGAGCCAAAAACCCTGAAAGTGCCATTTCAGCGCTGGAGGACCCAGGACAGGTCTAATTGTGGATTTTAACAGCCAAATGAACGTAAAAACCATTCTTTGGGTTAAAAGATAGATCTAGTACGCCAAGTACGATGGTATATAAAGTTTTCATCTAGCCCTTATAATAAAAAAGTTCCAGCCAAAATCCGAAAATGTGGGGTTTCCCCCCCATGGCTATATATATATATCCCAATGCTACCTGTTTTGGTCATTTTGGCACCTGGCCAATGTTGGCTCTGTGCCAAGGTACCAAAATCTTACCTTTGCAGTCTTATTTTGGCACAAGTTTTGGTCATAACTGGGTAGCAGCAGGAGAAGTCTAGCACCTTTTGTTGGAAATTACCGGTGTAAACAGCGTTTATCTTTTCGCTAAGTTGCGAAAAAATCCTTACGACAGTGATGTTTGGTTTTCCGTTTTGATGTATCATAAGGGCGCTTTCGAATTTTGCAAGATAAACACATACATATTTTTAAGATAGGCACTAATGAAAGCATTTTTCGGAGCCAGACGCGGTATGTCTTTTTGGCAGGAGCCAATGAAGGACTGATGAATTTATTGCCGCCGTCAGTTTAGTAATTGGGTCAAATTTCCAATTTGATGAAACTGCAAGTTTTTTCAAAAATTTGACCTTTGTTTGCACCTAATGTAAAGAGGCTTTTGGTATATATTATTGGAATCTACACGATAAAGTAACAAAAAAGTTTGGTCAAAATTTAAAAAACTTTAAAAATTTTCGCTTCCGGACAAGTTAAGTTTGTTTGTTTTTTCCGTGTAAGTCACGCTTGGAAAAGTGCAATGTTGTGACTTAATGCTAGAACGATCTGGGCATTTTCAGCAGGTGATATTTGGTCTTTCTGAGAGTCACTAACATGAAAGTGAACCTTTTTGGTAGTTTTTCACTGGTCGGTCGGGCATGCCACCTGGACGGGCGGCCAAAGGTGATCTCAGGGCTATTTTGGCCAAAAAGCCCCAGTTTTGTGCCAGTTGCAGAGCCCAGAGAACACGCTAGAGACAAGTTGTTTGTTTTGCATAAGATCATATGTATATAATCATCATATCATTTCTCATAAATCCTACATCCAGCATCATATGTGCATTGTGTCTTGGAATGCTAAATATGCTGATTTTGGAAAGTTTTGTCAAATTCCATCTTGATTTGTGCCAATCAGCAATAAGTGCGCAACAGGAATTACTACCTCAAATAAATCTTGGCTCAAGTTCGCCTTTCCGAATGTGCCGAATGTCCAAATGTCAATTTCAAAGAGACTTTAATTTTATTTTTATATACTTCATTTAGCTTTATAGCAGATATACTTCATTTAGCTTTAGAACTATATACGTATACTTATATATATCGTATAGTCCATTACGTATTATGTAGGGGCACCATAATGCCCCTACATAATGTGGGTCGTGGGTGTAATGGTGTATATATATATATATATATATATATATAGATATATATATATATATATCTATATATATATATATATATATATATATATATATATATATATATTAGGGATCGACCGGATCCAAAAATTTTGCCGGATCCGGACCCGGATCCGGATCCAGGTTGGATCCGAAGCGGATCGGATCCGGATCTAGTCACCAAAATACATGCAAAATTTTTAAAAAATATTGTTCTTTGATTTTGTTAATGTTTATGGGGTTTTTTTTGTGGATCTGGTAATGTTTTGATACAGATAGTGAATTTATTTAATACGTTTCACCAATTTCTCTTAACTTTGTTTGAATGCTGCAAATGACTTAAACATTTAGCTTGAAACAAACAATTTTCGCTAAGTAAGCATATAACGAATTTTTTTGAAATGTATGAATATGCCGCAGCCGCAAATATGGAAAAGTTTACAATCAAAGTTTTTAAAAAAATTGGGTGGGGTGTTCCCCCCAAAGTGGGTTTTTTCCCACCACATTTGGCAATGTGCCAGACCAACGGTGCAACGGATCGATCTAATTTTGGCTGTGTGCAAAGAGGAAGACTTTCCAACATTGCAGATATTTGCAAAACTATTCTAGCCCAACCAGTCAAAAGTTACATCGGTCCGAACTTTTCCAAAATTTGGCATGGTTGGACCAAAAATGAGTGTCATTTTCAAATATGCATAAAATGAGCATGAGTGAATCAAATGACCTGTCTTTACAGAAGTAGGTAAGAAGAGTCTCACTTTTCTGCTATGTTTTGGAGCTCATAGCTCCAATCCTTGGCCCAGGAGGCGGGTGGGTTCCCTCCCCCCCCCCAAAAAAAGTGGGTGGAGTTTTCCCCCTGGCTATACTGTCCTATCAACATACGTATAATAGTAGTATTGGTCCAAAATGCCTACATCATTCCAACACAGCCGTAAAATGCATTTCCAAAAAGCGTTATTCACCGAGAAAAAACAAACGCGCGTATATAACCATCGCCTAATTTTAAAAAATTCGAAGCTTCAGATTTGAACCAAAAGTATGGTGGTAGTTTTTAGTAATACTCGAGTTCTTTGCGATGGTAGCATTTTTATCAGAACTCGGATCTCTGATTAGCTGCCACCAGGTCAACATAGTCTCCAGAGGGCCGCGCAAACGCTTTTACATCCATATTATAATAATATAATACGTGCATGTCGAACCTATTTGGTTTTGGCTGGTACTATGCTCTTAGCATTCACAACTGTTATGCACTGTCGTGTGCAAATAGATTCAGAAGAAAACCAGAATTTGAAATTTCAAACTTTCTGTCAAAACGGTTCACCTTCTCTGTCAATTACCCAATTATTTTTTATTTGAAAACGAACGGACGTCAAATGGCAAAAATGAGAGAAAAATCCATAGTTTTCACATTTTTACAATAAAAATAAACAAAATATAAAAATGCTCATCATATCATACTGTCAAAAATACAAAATATTTTTTTTGGTTGTGGTCGTTAAAATTGTTTTTCAAATCGACAAAAATCAAATACCGTATTATTAATTTCAGAAAATTTCGAGTTTTGGAAGTCTTCTTGGAAATTGAAGTTTTAAAAATCCAATTTCTTCCACGTGCTCATGCGACCTCATTCGATACAAGCATACTGTCAACTATACTAAAATAAAACAAAAAAATTGAAAGATATATTTTAAATCTTCAACAGATACAAAACAGAAATTTAATAATTATTTGCAACTATATCTACCAAATGCTATTTGAAAATAATTAGCATTCAACATAAATTAAAATACCATAAAATTATAAATTTTGAAAGGGATGTGATGTGATACCAATACCACAAAAAGATACAGGTATGGAAAAGTAGAAATCAATAAAAATGTTGGCAATTGGTGAGAAGAGTGGGGGGGGGGGGGGGGGGGGGGGGGGGGGGGGGGGGGGGGGGGGGGGGGGGGGGGGGGGGGGGGGGGGAAAATTACAGTACTGTAGATCTTTTGTAAAACGCATAATTACAAAATTTAGTTATATATAGATTTGCAGTGACCTTTAAAACATAATCATGATACAGCAATCCCATTTAGCAAATGAAAATGTCAAACCGAATACCACCGCACCACCACAATTCGAACTGATACAGTACTACAGTAACACTTTGAGTAACTATCAACTTTGCTGTATTGACAGTAACTGCGTAAACTGCAAGTTTGCAACTGCAATTCAAATTGTTTTGTATGGGGAGACAAACCTAATAGTAAATGAAATGGTGACTCAATCGGCAGGTTTATGTATAACTTATTCTGGAATTTGAGATCATGGATTAATCATGGGAAGATAAGTGACATTTGCCCTTCCCATAATTAAATGTGTTTTACAACAAACGAGCGATTCAATCCTTATAATGTTTGACTCAATTCTTTGGACAATGACTAACAAGCTTTGACTCAATCTGTTTTGGCATTGGGTATTCAGTGAAATGCCAGATATTTTTACATTAATCACTGAGATATTTCCTTAAGCAACCCCATTTTGTGATGTTTGTAACTATTGTGATCATAAGAAATGCTACACCTTCCACAACATTTCACAAGTTGTTGGCACGGACGGTGCTTGCAGCAACACAGAATTCTTCAGGACAATTGTTGGACTCCCCGCTGTGCCACACCCCACTTTGCTTTTGAAGTGTTGGGTGACGTCAAACCAAATTTACTGCGATCTCACCGCGTTCAATGTTTGTAGTCTTGAAGCTGAAAACATGGAAAAATGGCTGAAACTTGCCGACAAGTGGAGCACGCTACGTTGAAGGGAACATGACACCATTCAAATGGTTTCCCGTGCTGCGATTAATAAACTGCGAACAGCAATGTATCCTTCTTAGAATGCTTCCTTGAGCAGCTTCCATCTTCGCTGGCTGATGACTTGAATCTGTGGTGGCATGCGAAAATGCCACGTTGTGAGAGCACAATATGTTTTTGAGCCAAAAAAGGAGACGTTTGTGGCTGGCACTCATTCTGATAAATTGAAAGGCCAGCTCAACCTAACCCTCTGCCAAACATATTTTGGCATCAATTGTACACCATTGAATATGCCACGAACATTTGCATTTAGGGACGTACTTCCCGCATCCCTGGAAAATTTCAGTGATGTACTGCATTACTAGTCAAGATGTACATTAAAGGTTGGGACACACTCAAATATACAACTTTTCTGACAAATTTCAGTAACCATGTACATCAGTGAGTGCTTGGTAGGGATGTAGTATATGACCTAAAATGTTTTCGGTAGGTCAATACAAAATG
>JASAND010003362.1:0-54308 GCA_030248195.1 Trissonchulus latispiculum | reverse complement strand
CTTGGAGCTACATGATTGGGACACCCCAGCTAGAGGGCGCTTCTCTTGGGAGGGGGTTTCTCCGTCAAACTTCTCCCCTTTCAGTTGTGGGTTTTCCCTTATACAGTCTAGTCGTGTTCTCTCTCTATTCTCTCCCTATCTCCTGTATACAGTTCCTCCCCCTGTCTAAATATCCAGTGGGCCTTTTGTATTATTTTGGTACGTTAGCGGGGCTTCGCCCATTATAATTATTTGGTGAGTTTGTGTGTGTGTGTCTAGTTTATTGACTGTATAATTGTCTGTCTGTTGGGCTTTCGCCCCCCTAAATTACTATACTTGTTATTTCTATATCTGCTATATTTCTATAACTACTTGTTGTACGTATTAAATATCTCCATTAGCTGTGTGTATTTTTGGTAGGTAAATACTGAGCTCCTAGGTTAGTTTAGTGCTATTTCTGAGGTGAGCGGGTGTCACCCACTCACTAGGGCTATTTATTTGGCGAGGCTTCCCCGGCCGGCTCCTGCGCGGTTGGTGTGTTATTCACTTGTGCCACGGTCTCCTCGCTTGAGTTGCTCTCGCGGGGTAACGGTACTTTTGTGTTAGGCTAGTTTCACTCTGGTACCGCTACAGTCAATCAGTATATCTATATACAAAGCCACAGACTACGAGTCTTTATGCTACGTACTTCAATTGCATTTTTTGATGCAAGTTTCTCATACCAATTTCGCTGAATATTTTCTTAAAAATTTCTCTTCTGATTATCTCAGCTAGAATGGAATGAGAGCTTATATACGTATGTGCCAGGATAGGATGTTTAAGAACGTTTATTGCATAAATGTTATAACTACTAGGGATGGATCTGAAGGGCAGCTCTGTCGTTGCGATTTGAAGGTAAGTAAAAGCAAACAGGAAAAACAGAAAAAGGGCATGTCAACAAAATTTCGTGAGCGCGTATATATACGTATATTGCCAACGTTTTTACCAGATTTTTGGATAGAAAAAGCTTAAAATGTCGTGCGAGTTTAGCAAACTTTTCCCTTCAAAAAGGGTAAACTTTTAAAAAATTTCTTGTTTGTGGAAAATGAAAAGAATTAAAGATTTAAAGGACGATTTCATCTAAAAAACAAAAAATTTCTTCAACTTAGACCCCCCACATTGTGTCGAGTTGTTCTCGTCATTGTTAATGCTCAAAGACATGATACATATCTATATACATAGACACCAGATATATAAATGTATTATATGAGTACGTAAGTTAGAATATATTCGCGGGACAATGCAAAATATGAAGCAACACACGCCAACAAATTAAAAATTCAACCAAAATTACGAATATAGCCTAAAATCAAAACAAAACTGCATTTTTGCAAAACTTTATTTTTGACGTTGGACAAATAAAAATGACGCTCAGAAAATAAAAATGACGAAAATTTGATGAAATCCGATTTTGAAAAAAAAACGCTGCCGGCTACCCCCCCCCCCCCCTTAAAACGACTCCAGTAGAAATTACAGTAATTCTTGTAATTTTCTACTAAAGTGCTCCTATGCGGGTCAGTCACTAGCGAAGCTTCCTGTAGTTTACACAAACGTAACTTTTGTATATTTTACCGGCCTCTCGAACAGTAAAAATTACAGGAGTTTCCTGTAGAAAATACTAAAGAAACCTGGTGTTTTGTTTGACTTTTTCGACAATCTTAAGTCAGATATCAAACCTGTAGGTTTTACAATACAAAACCTTTAATTTTCACTGGAGCAACCTGTTAGTGGAAAAGGGGGGCAGGTATAAATTGGAGGCGGCCGCTCCCAAAATATTTTCGGCAGGGAGCGGGTCGCTACAAAAAATTTCCCAAGGGGTGTTGAAAGACTGAAAATTTGAAAACACTCAAAATATTTCAGTATTCAAAACCATGATCACGGTCGCCCTATAGTATAGTTCGCGTTATCAGCGTATCGAGTATTTTCCTGTAAAATAAACCTTTTGTAGTTACTATCTCAAACGTGATTCCTGTAGCTTCTACTGGCACATTTCTAAGAGTGAGTACATAACAGGGAGGAATATGACAGCAGATAGGTTCTCTTTTCACAACTTCACAATAAGCTTTACAAATTTACAGTGTTCGTGGTTTACCTTTAAATATTGTAAAATTTCGGTATCGAAGCAGAAAGCCAAGCATAAATCTCACAGATTAGCAGCAGTATCAAATGGTTTATTGGACTGTTAGCAAGCCGTGCATTCTAAAATAAATATTGATGGTGTACAAATAATTATAAATATGTATGCAAAGTAGTTAAGGTCAGACTCAGGGCCAAGGAGAACTTTGAACTGTCTCGAACAAACTTCAAAGCTCCAAAATGTGGGATTTTGTGACACTTATTCGCACAAGTTTGTTAAATTTGAAGTAAGCCCAGCAGTTTGAAAAACTTTAAACAGACGTTCAAAAATTGAACAAAAAATTTGTCGAATCGTAATTAGATGGCAGATTTAGGTACATACCTTTAAAACAGTAACAGCTAGTGTTTTAGAACGACCGCTTGTGAACTGGAGCTCTCAACAGACACACTTTGGACTAACAGATTGACTAGTTGTGTTTTCGAGTTTTAGAAAGTAGGCATAGCATGCGAATTTATTTGAAGTGATGGGTCTTATCAAGAGTACATAATGATAAGAGTGTGACAAGCGTCACACTCTATGCAATGAAGGCAAAAACTATGCGATGCGCGCTAACGGCTTACCCCCCCCCACAAATTGACCCCCTCTCACACCGCCCCTATATGGGTACATAGTTCCAAACGGGGGTCGCTCACTCGCTTAGTATATTTTGTACATCCATGTGTTAAGCATACACGCTTGCACCCCCTCCCCAAATTGGGCCCCTGTTAATTTCACCGTGTAATTATGCAAAGCAGTGAGCGACCCCCGTTTGGACCACGTACCCATATGGGAGCGGTGTGAGAGGGGGTCAATTTGTGGGGGGGGGTAAGCCGTTAGCGCGCATCGCATAGTTTTTGCCTTCATTGCATAGAGTGTGACGCTTGTCACACTCTTATCATTATGTACTCTTGGTCTTATTAGTGGGGGGAGTGGGAGTAGATCAGCAAATTGTTTTTTCAAAATACAATTTTTCTGGTCGACCCACTATCCTTGCATCCTTCCAGACAGCTGAAAACGAACCATAAACTTTGAACCGTTATTACTCAACCATTAGTTGGAGCTGAGAAGCCATCAAAATGTAGCTTTACATGTTCCCTTTTTAATGAACACAATGAAACCAATGATTTCCTGAAATTGTTTTACTGCATTTTAGAAAGAATAAAATTTTTCTAATTTTATTGCAGCCTGAAGCAAATTTTTTTCTGGAGACATCGTATGATACCCTTATTAAATATCTGGAGAGCCTTTTCAATTATTATGAAATAGCTTTTCGAGTTAGAAAAATTAGCTAAAATGTAGGTGCAACCTGAATTTTGTCAACTTTGTCAAAGTTTGTGACACCAAAAAAAAGAAAGTTGGCTACAGAGTTGGAAGTGGGTGCGGGTACCCGCGGGTCGTGGGTACCCGCGGGTCGACTTTCAGGTCAGAGGGTCAGAGCGGGTCAAGAGTTATTTTTGTTCACACAAATTTTTCGCTAAATTTTGGGCTAATTTCACCAGAAAATTTACAATTTATGTTAAATTTTTAATTTGTCTTTAACTTTTGGCTCTTTTGAATGTGTTTATACATTACAATATTGCTTTTATGATAAAATTGTTTATTTCTATTAAATCTGTCTTGAATCTTCAGTCAAAAATATTTCAGTAACATTTCCCTGACATACTCATTGGCATAAATATTTTATTATCACTCAAAGCCTTTAATGCCACTGATTGACTGACAAACCGTTTCTGCAAAAACAATGCTGATAGCTTACGTAGCCTGCAGAGCTTGAAGAACTGCTTCCTCTAGTAGATATTTACATGCTAAGCTTAAAACTTCCACATAGTTCTACGAGTTATGATCATTTCTAATTTAATTTGTACTATGTACTATTGGGACTAATAAATTATGTGTATGATATACAACCACTAAACGGGTACCACGTGTACCCAAACCACTAAAATGGTAGTTTGCTATCATAGCCAAGTTGGGAGTGGACAGTAATATATAAATACTCCTGAGACGTAGGCGTACGTAGGTAGACGTCACGCAGCTGTAAAAAATTAACCAGAATGGGGCTGAACTTTTATGAAATTGCTACAAGCAAATTTATCTTTATCTTCATAACGTTGCCTAAATACTTGCTCTAGTGACAGATCGAGGTCCCAACACTTCTGCGATAGCATAGCTTGCTCAGAACTACCGAAAACGAAGACGAAATCTAATGGAGTTAGCTTGGAACTTGTCAAATATGTGTTTGAAAGTTTTAATACTTCACTATGTTCGTGTTTAAAAGGTTAATTTTGCTCGTTGCATGCTAGAGTACTTAAATATGCGGAAATGTCCAAATTAAAGAAGTGGGTCAAGTTGGTCGCCAAAATCTCAGTGGGTCGCGGGTCACGAAAGTTCGACCCACTTCCAACTCTGGTTGACTATATCTCACGATAGAGACAAGCTAGAAAATTGTTTCAAAAAGCAAAAATGTACAGATACTGACATTTTTCTAATTGCAGCTGCTAGCCAGCTGTCAGAAATCGGCTAAATCTACCCCGACTTTTAGAAGCGGGATTGCGCCGAAGATGTTAGAACGCTAAAAAAGTATTTTGGAAGTTTCATAAAATTTGAGCATGATTTAGGTCCTAAATGGACTATAGGTCTGCACTAGCAGTAGCACCCTAAAAGGAATCACCACCTTAACAGATTGCGCCAGTGATTTTCGGAAAAAGCACTTCAACAGCTACGATATGGTACCATTATATCCAAAAACGGTGAACTGCAGCAAGTTTTGTTCGAAAAACTTCTCCACTAATCAATCACTTTTATGCAACGCGCGCTTGCCGGCCGGCCCGGCGGCAAACAGTAAACGTCCTTACACATTTCTTATGTACTCTGGAGGATCATGTAGCAGGATTGTATATTTGCTATAACCGTATATAGCCGAACAAAGGAAAAGAAATAAAATTCCAAAAATCTAAGCATCCAAAAACCATCTTCATCCTAAACCAGCCTAAACTACAAGTGAACGTCGACATTTACTCTTATAGCAAATTTTTCAACAAACAAGCAAAACTATAGCTAATAGAATAAACAAAAACAATCAAATTGCACACAATAGAAACAGAGTCTCAGCAAAAACTCAAGGCATTACAGCTAAGCACAACATTAATTTAAGTTTTAGAAAGTTTATCGAAAAGGAATAAAACCCTTTCGCTGACAAAAGCTTGATGCCATTAGAAATAGTCATTGATACCAGACATTTCAATTAAACTGTTCCAGGAAATTGTCTAAAAACGCATTGTGAACCCCGCCCCCTAATCCCTATCCCGAACCCAATGCATAACACATTCACTCATTGCTAACCAAGTAACAGGTGATTCAACTCAAACTAATTAAGAATTAAACATTCAACTCACACTAATTAAGAATTAAACAAACAACAAGTTTCAACAAAACAAATGCATGGCATTACTACAGCATTGTAAACAAGTGTGGAAAAACCAAGTATACAAACGCAACATCCATAGATGCACATGTTTTTGCCTACAAAACAGTACAGAAAACAAACACAGACTCACACCAATAATCAAAGCATTAGTCCCAGGTGCAGTTTACAACAAAATATACAGTCTAGCTTCACCGGAGCGTAGTTTGGCACCCAGACCAGTAAGTTTGGTGACTCGAACATGAGGGGTGCCAACCCCATAGACCCGATAAAGGTGGTAGCGTTCTCCGCTGGCTACGGCAGCTTCCAACTCCTGCAGAGAGATGGGAGCCGGCGCGGTACTACGACTGGAAGTTGCCTTCACCTCCACGTACTCCAGAATTAGCGTTGTCTCAATCACCTACAAAATATAAAATTGGTACAAGAGTTGTCACAGTACACAAGAAAGATTTCTTATAACAAAATGACACAGAAAAAGAAAAAGAACGTGTGTATATACAAAGCACCCTACGTGGACTGGCTGACAAAACAAAGCTCTTATATACTACACGACCGAAAGCTATGCTTAGCAGAGATCATGCAAGAAAGAAATTCCAGGGGAAAGGAGGGGGCAATTCCAATTCTTTTTGGAAAGTCATGCAACAACAGAGCGCTGTAACGACAGATTTCAACGGAAATCCAGTATTTTCGGCCTGCCGACCCAACAATCGGGCCCGAGGCCCGGGCACAACTCTGAGTGCTGCTATAGTGCTATGTTAGAAAATGTGTTTCATAAAAAATTATGTTCTATATCAAACAAACTGGCAGGCAAACCATAATCACAAGTTAAAAAGTTAGGGTATTTTTTACCGGTGGCCCCCGAAATTGACCTCCCCCCGAAAATGCCTTCCCCCTCCCGAAATCGCCCATTCCCGGAATTTTTGTTTCCCCCTCCGCGGTATTTTTTGGGGCACAAATGTTTGCCAAAATAGAAATATTTTCAAAAAATTTCCGGCTTTGCCTTTTATTTTTAATTTTTTTAAAATTGTTCTTAGTTGAAATTCTGGCATTTTTGCGAACTTTTTGCTTTTCTACGTGCAAAATACGCCAAAAATATCAATTTTGAAGCCCTCCCTCCGGAAACAATCCCTAAAAATACCCTGTAAATGTATCATGACAAACTTGTGGAAAGCACACGACACCAACATTAGGTCGATTACGTACCTTTGCAATGACAATATCATAAGGATAGCTGCGTTCCACTGACTCGTTTATCCAGGTAACTTTGGTTGTACCCGTCTCCAGTTGGTTCTTCAAATACTCGTACACCTGAAAAACCATAATGACAATGAAAACAATACCAATGTAGACTAAAAGGAGCCAACAGCTTGTGATTCCCAACAAAAACGGTAACAACAGCCTTCATAGTACAGTCTTTTATGGTAAGAACAAGTTCAAATTCAACAGACGCTTGCCTCTCCGCAATAAAAAATAAAACTAAAGCTGTATAAAATCCAAAAGCGGGAAACTCGGGAAAATCCAATGGACATGGTTGTCATCAAATGGAGATCTCGCTATTATCGCATCAAGGAGACGCGACATGATTCCACAGGTGGGGCAAGTTCTATCCCTTTTTAGGATGAGACAAGATGAGGACGGGGGAATAATGCGAAAATTTTGTCAGAGCAAATCTCACCAATCTTAAACTTTTTAATTTAAAAAATCAACATTTTCGCCATTTTCTAACCACCTCCCTCCACATTTCTGCCTGTTTCCAACAGGGCTTTTTCCTACTTATAGCGCCCCCCGCCCGACTTGTGTCCCCCCCCTAGGATTCGGGCGTCTTTCCTCCAGTACCCAAAATCGCTCGGAAAAATTGGGTTATGAGCACTCTTAGAAATGTTCCAGTAGAAACTACAGGAATCCCTTTTGAAGATGTTAAATACAAAAGCTTTTGTAGAAAACACAGGTTCCGTCTTGTAGTTTCTACAGGACATCGTTGGTAGTTTTTACCGGATCTTCTTCGGTAGAATAGATTACAAGTTAGACCAGTATTCAATACAAACGAAACCTGTAGTTTTCACTGGCTTACAGGTTTAATCTACAGGAAAGTACTCGATACGCTGATAACGCAAACTGAGTATATAAGGGCGACAGCGATCATAATTTTGAAGACTGAAATTTTTGATTTTTTCAAATTTTCAGTCGTTCAATACCCCGTGGTTGAAGGTTTTGTAAAGGCCGCTCCATGGTGGAAATATTTTGGGAGCGGTCGCCCCCCGCTCCTGTCCCCCTCTTTGAAAAAACAGGTCGCTCCAGTAAAATTTAAAGACTTTGTCTTGTAAAAACTACCGGTTTGGTATCTGATTTAGGATTCTCAAAAAGTCGTAAAAAAAACTACATGTTCCCACAGGTTTCCTTAGTATTTTGTACAGGAAACAGGGTATTTTTAGGTGTTTTGTTTGGGGGGGGAGATTTTTTGCAAAAATGAGTTAAAAATTGGTATTGTTTGGCGTGTTTTACACGTAGAAAGGCAAAACGTTCTCGAAAATGCCAGAATTTAAGCTAAAAATAGTCATTTTTACGAAACAATCTTGAAAATTTACCTATTTTGGCAAAAATTTGGGCCCCCAAAAAATCCCGGGGGGGGGGCGATTTCGGGGGGGGGGAAGGCATTATAGGGGGGGAAGGCTTTTTCGGGGGGAAGGTCAATTTCGGGGGCCCGCCCCCCCCCCCCGGTAAAAATACTCTGAGAAACTCTTGTAATTTTTAATATTCGAGAGGCCGGTAAAAAATACAAACAAAAGTTACTTTTGCGGAAAATACAGGAAGCACCGCTAGTGACTGACCGCACAGGAGTACTTTTGTAGAAAACTACAAGAATTCCTGTAATTTCTAGAGGAATCTTTTGAAGAGTGAGGGCAGGTTATCAAAAAAAATTTTCGGCTTCGACTGATTTTTAGGCCTTTTTAATTAGTATTTTTGCAGCTATTTTAAGCTTAAAATCACGTTAAAAATTCCATAATTTTTTGCTCTACAGGTAAAGTAACTTTTATAAACATTTTTCGAAAACCCCCAGAAATCTGGGTTCTTTTCAGGAAAGCCCCCAAGCCCAGATTCCGCAAAACTTGACCAAATTAGCTGAAATTTGGTATTGGTATGTTTTACTACCACGCAGAGTTCAAATATCGCAAAATTTATCGATTTCCAGAAGTTGGATTTTTTCGATTCGAAAGGAGGGACCAAGGCGAACCCAAAACATTTTGCCCTCGATTTTGCTGAAAACTATCGTATAGGGGTTTTTTCGATTGTAGCAGAACACGAATATGAAGTCCGTTTTTCGGTTCAGTTCAGCTTTTGGTTAGCTCAGTATAAGCTTCCATGCCTAGCTTAAAACTTTAGCTTATACAGAAAAAACAAAAGCCTGAATCGGAAAACGGACTTCATATTCGTGTTCTGCGATCCCGAAAACCCCTACACGCTAGTTTTAAGCAAAATCGAGGACAAAAAATTTTCGGTTTCGCCTTGGTCCCTCCCCCCCCCCCTTTACGAAACGAAAAAACTCGAATTTCGTGAAAATTTTTCGATATTTGAACTCTGTGTGGTTCAAAACATACCCATACCAAATTTCAGCTCGTTTGGTCCAGTTTTGGAGAATCTGGGTCTGAAAAGATCCGAAATTTGTGCCAGACTTGGAGGGCCCGAACCTACAGAAATGTTTGCCTAAAAAAGCCAACAGTTTTCCTGTCCCAGAAAATCAAGAAAAACCGACGGAATAGTGGCGTACGTACCATCTGTTCACCGATTCGTCCAATTTCGCTCAATTCCTCCTCGGAGCGATTTGAAGCAGAAGACGACTCCGTTGTTGGGAATCTTGGTACAAAGCTGTGATGGGGCGGGCTCCAGTTGTGGGCCACTTCCACTGCCAGATGACCTACTTCCTTTCGCTCCCGGCCGGACCAGACAGCGGGGCGCTGATGCTCTTCACCTAAAGTCATCAAAAGAAAAATTAAGACATAAAAAAGCAATAATGCATAATGACAAAAAACCAGTATTTTACAAGAATAGTACGATGTTTTTGCTGCCCATTCTTTATAGGAAAGTGTAAGCTATATGCAGTGTGTACTGCCCTAAAACGTTCCGGTCAAGGGGGGGTGGGTGCAAACCAGCAAAATTGACCAAGTTCAGGCAACGAAATCTGTGGCGAAGACAGGATTGCAGGGTTAACAAAACTGAAACACTCTGGGTTTTCTTGGGTGGGGGAGCGGCCCCCCACTGTTGGGGTTCCACCCCACTCGACCCACGTCCCCCTTTGTGGACTTTCTCCCACAGTCAATAATGACCAACGGTGCCCAGAAAATGCCCAATTTCAAGGATTTTTGTGAAAATTCGAAGGAATTTTTTCGTCCAAAAACGCCTCTTTTCGTATCACAGCTTGATTTTTGAGCAACTTTTAGCTTAGTCGTAGCAGTATAAGTGGAAAACACGCAATTTTTACAGTAGTTTTAGCATTTCTAGTCCATTTTATCCCCCATGTTTTGGCCTAGACAAAATCCAGAACACATACAGTGCGCATTATATAATATTTATGCTCATAAAATAAAAAAATTTGTCAGAATCAATTAAATTAAACATTAAGAAAATATTAAACAAATCTATCAGGTCTAAACCAGCGTGTATAGAAAGAAAGCAGGAAGAGGTCTCTCTGGGTACCTCCAATCAAGGGCATGCATTTCGGAACGTGATGTCGCCAGCTCTCTTGCCTTTTCCCCTCCACAGGACCTGTCGTCCTTAAAGTGGACGCCTCAGCGACGCCACGAGAGTGACCGTTGTCCGCTCCCGCTGATCTTGGCCGTGAAGGTCCACCACCCGCCGGCAGTGGAGACTCCTAAAATGGCAGAGAAAACAAAGAATACGTAGACCGACATACAAGTAACAAAATACAGCTCCGCAGAAAAACAGCTTATGGTCAGACAGATGGAATAACCGAGGAATAACACTGTTGGTTTGACTCTGGCTTTCCAAGTTTTGATCATGGTATATCTGCTGATTTGAGTGTGGCTGAAATTTGTAAAATTGCGGTACCTCCCGCAAAGAAATCTCTACCCAAAATGTTCCCAACAGAAGCGGCTTAAATGAAAAACAAAGTGGACTCCCCATACCATTTACAAGGGTAAACACAAAAACAACATCGTACCTTGTGATCATGAATTTCTGAACGCAAACTGCCAGCACTAGAGCTTCGAAATTCCGAAATCTCCTGAATTTCATGAGTAGTTTCATTTCTTCCGACTGGCAGGGCATTCAGGTCAAAGGAGAAAGTTGACATCAAAGGAGGCGGCGGGGCACCAGCGCCTCGTAGTGACTCAAAATGCTGCCACAATTCCGTGGGGGTGGGACCCGGGCCAGGGGGGCCAGAATTTGAGGGGGCACCAAGCCCTGATGGGGAAGGCCGGTCGGCAGAACTTCCGCCTAACGGTTTTCTATCATACTTCGTATCAGTGTCCGGCGAGTGGTTTTGGGAGTGGGGGTGGTGGGGATAATCGCTGTGGAGTCGTGGAATTTTCTCAGCAGACGCCGCGCCCAAAGTTCTGAAAAGAAAGACACAGAAAAGACTAACCCAGTTATTTTGATACAGTCTAATTTTGCTTTAGCATTCTTTACAAAAATAGATAACAACTACACTGTAAGCTTAATGTTTCTTGCAGTTGCGAACATTCTGTCTCAGTGTTTGAGTTTGCACTAGTGATTGTTTTAAACTTGTTTTCCTTGCAGAAGGGACGAGATGAGATCCTTTCCAAAATCGACGTGTCTGACGGTTAAAACCAAACACACGTAGAAAGGAGAATGGGAGCAAACCAAAAACCCCCAACCACATTATTACGCAACAGAATAAACAATTATTTATCTACATACACAGATACCCCAAGAAATTAGGCCTACAACACCACAAACACATTGTTGGACAAAAATAATATATAAAATACCCCGAGAAATTAGGCTGATGTGAGGCTGGTGAGCGAAATGAGCCAGAGGCAGGCAAAGAGCAAGGAAAACTGGTCGGACCATCCGGTCGAGTGAATGGCCGTTTTTGACCAATTCCGCTGGCACCAAAACTATCGAAACTGTTTCCATCAAAATGGGGACTGTCTTAAAGCAGAACAAGACAAAAAAGGTGTATATAAAATACACATGAATCTGGCTTTTTTCTACAGGTAAACTTGCAGTTACACTAGTTTACCGTTTACCCCCTCCGCAGAAATCTGGTCCCCCCGCAGACTTGGGACGCTCCCTCAGAATTCGGGCCTTCACCCCAGAATCCAAAAGTGTCGGGAAAACAGGGCTATCAGAGTAAATTTTCAAAACGTTTTCCGGCTTCGCCGGATATTTAGATCTTTTTACACGTTTTTAGCTATTATAGCTTAAAATTAGGGTAAAAGTTGTATAATTTTAGCTCAGCAGCAAAAAATAGCTATTTTTAAGCGTTTTTCGACAACATTCCTCCCCCCCCCCGAGCAATTTTTGACTATGAACCGCCCAGGTATATAATATGTTTTATTAGTTTATGTTTTAATTTGCCTTTGCAACACTGACGAACTGACGAATTAACCATTGGCTCTCTCCTGTTTCGGACTGCACACTTTTGCCTTAATGACTGCAGGGCAGGCGTTTTTCATTATTTCTTTATGACTAAACAAAATCATTACTGTGAACATACCAGATCGTTTTGGATTGCCGGGGCTCGCATCCAAAAGACTGGGCAATTTGGGAGCTGGGGGCGGGGCCGGTGCCTCAAATACCGTCAGAGGGGTCCAGCACAGGTCTTGCGGGGAGCCGCTGTCCTTCTCTGCAGAAAAGTTCAGCGTGGTCAGATCAGCGCAGATTTGCTTAAGGAAGGCTTGATCTCGCCAGGACCGTAGGGCTGTCGTGATCCAGCTTCTGCAAAAAATAAAAAACAACAAAAATACATAAATATGACTGAGAAAAAGGAAAACAAAACCGTTAAAATTGCTGGAACAACACGGACCAAAAAACTTCCGACAACGTTTTGAAGCTATATCCTTCTAAAATTTTATGCTCCAGTAGAGATAGAATCAGAAAATCCCGAATCATAAAAGTGGGGCTGAATTCAGTCTGTAGTTCACACTCTTGCAATTTCATTATTGAGTCGGAAAATCACTGGAAAATTCGGATATTCGAGAGAAAATTAGTTTTACCCTTGTACAGTACAGGCATCAGGCAGAATCCTGAGAACTGTAAAACTTCCTCCCCCCCCTCCCCTTAAGATCACAGCATTTGAACATCAAGATCTCTAGCACACTGTCAACACCGAACGTTTGCCAACAAAAGCCCGCCAGCCAGAACTCACTTCAACGACGGCAAGGCTGAGTGCTGCTTGTCGCCCAACAAAAACAGGGACAACTCTTCGGCCAACTTTGCCGGCATAGAATAGGAGCCTACAAAATCTCGCCTCACATAAACGGTCAGGGAGGTGGGGGCTTCCTTTTCCGATGCAAAAATAGCCGACTTTTTCAGGACGGCCGGCTGAAAGCAGAGACTGGTGCTTTGGCTCACTTGAGTGCCGGGTCGACCAGACAGCTGGTAGGTCAGCTGTAGAGATTGAACCTAAAAACGATGAAAAGCCATTAGAAAGCTGAACTCAGCATGTTTAGTTTAGTTCTTGGGTAATGTGTGGAGTGGGGATATAAAAGAATGAAGACAAGCAGCAACACGGCCGACCATATTATTATAGGGGTCACCACCGCAACCCCTAAATATAACAGACACCGTCTTATGTCAGTTACGTATTAGGGTAAAATTTTCTTTTTCATTCTTTTCTTCCACACAAAACTCGAAGGAAAAACGATCCTTTGCTTTGAAAAACTTCACATCGATGTAAAAAATCAGGCCTAAACAAATGCGCTTATATAATTAAGATGAGTTTACAGAGACTATTCCAACAACCTAGTAAAAAATGTGGGCATACAAAAATGAATTTGTTGAAACGGATCTAGTTAAATCGAAGTCCTTCCGGCCGGACCGGCAACCAACACTAACAACCAAAAACCATCAAAAAGTGTCAAACCTTATAGGCTTTCAGACTCTGCAGTAGGGGGCCGACAAGTCCTTCCTGTTTCATCTCAGAATACAGGTCCCGGTGCACTGTGGCCAAGTGGCGCTGAACCAGAGGCAAGACGGCCCGCAATCGGGACTGAAGCTCATGGGAGGGTTCCTGACCACCGGCACCGCTGGAAGGAACCGAGCAGCCGGCCTGGACCAGGTGACTGAGTTTGGGCAGACCCAGATGTTGATCTAGCAGGTTGAACATTGCATCCGTTTTGCCTGAAAAAGCACACAACAAGGTTAAACATTAAATATTCCAAAACAGGCATTGATGAAAAATTCATAAATGGGCTGAAAATCAGCATTACCATCGACAAGAAATTTCAACTTATACAGGCCTGGTTTACAGTACTTCTGAGAGTGCAGGTCTTCGGCCCCATTCGAGTAGCACCCCAAGATAAACCCCAATAAAATCCGACCTCCCCACATAATTCCAAAAATTGCCAAATTTTACCATTTTGCCCTAAATTTTCAAAAATGTTTTTTCTGGCTTCGCCGGATTTGTACTTAAATTTTTACTATTAATTTTAGCTTAAAACACTTAAAATTAGTCATTTTTTGCGATTTTTAGCAGTCTATATGCAAAAAATCCACAAAAATTCGAAAACTTTTCTATAAATATGCCCCCCATCGATGGGGGCCCCAATGCAGCAGCCCCCCATAAAAATTGCCAAGGAATAAGCCATTAGCCCCCGCAACCCTGCAATAAATTTCGACACTCCGCAAAATTGCTGAATTCACCATTTTTCATTTAAAATATTTTTCAATAGGTTTCTCTTCTTTCGTGCAGAAAACGCGTAATTTCGAGCTGCTGCCATACGTTTTGGCTTAGAAGTAAGTCAGCACACCCAACGATGGGGCAAAACACGAAAGTTAGGGCAAAACTGTGAGAAGAACATTAATCTTATAGTGTCTGAAAAAGACTGCAGAGTTTCCCGATTCCCGAGGGAAAATCACACTAACAAAAATTTCGAAAAAAGGCAAAAATATTTCGAATATTATGGATATCTCAAAAATATTGAGTTTCCGTTTCCAATCCCATGGTAGACATTCAGTATGAAAATAGAGAAACACAGCAATGACAAAGAAGAGACCATAGTCTCTCTCAAAAGAAAACTTTAGAATAAAGACAGCATTAACCCACCTTTGGATAGGGCAATTTCGGGAGCACCAAAATCACCGCCAACCACACAGAAACTGACACGATTTTTGAACAGCTCTGTCATCTCGCTGTCATCAGCAATCAGAGGCCAATTAACCCGTTCCGGGTCGAGGGACACAAACTGCAGCTTTCCAAACCGATTCAGCGTCGGTAGAATGGGCCGATCCCGGAAATGACCGCGGAGAATCTGGGGTTCCGTGGGCCGGCCGGACAGGGGCATGGCCGGGTCCAGCAAAGCTGGCAACAGCTTTAGGACCGTGCGCAGAGCCTCAGCGCCAGGCCGGCTTGCCACCAAATGGGATAGCAGGTCCAGATACTGGAGGAAGGTGGGATGTTTTGGCACGTTGCCAACCAGGAGAAAAAAGGATTCCAGATTGCCCGGATAAATGTCGGATAAAATCCGTAAACAGGGGGCGGAGGGCGGTTTTTCCGGTGGAAATTTTCGGGCCGCGGATTGGGTAGACGGTTTCGCCTGCTGGCACAACAGTTTTCCATCCAGAATCTTCAAATCCCCAAAACAGTCAGACCAAACCGTTTCAGAGGCTTTCAAAAAATGCCCCTTCAGTCGTCCCGACACCGAACCGAAATCCGGAACCCAAATCCAGGGCAGGCCGGCCAGCCAAGCGGTCAGCTCAGCAGCCGGCAGTGAAGCCTGAAAATGATCCAACAGCTGCAGGATATGCGATTTTGTGCTATATAAAATGGTTGGTTCGGTGGGATTTTTATCAGATCGACTACACCAAGACTCAAACAGAGATTGCAACAGCTCAATGGTAACATCCGATCGAACGCCAAGGCTGGTAAGTAAGGACTTGTCAAAAAGTTGGACATCCCGGTAGTCTAGATAGGGCACCAGGTCCGCAAGCAGGGAACGAACAGCCGGTAGATCACAGTACAGCTCATGGGGTTGAGCAAAACTATGACCGACTGCTGGGTTCGAACTCTGTGGTGAAATGGCCGATCTAGCGGGCAACCAAGCGGTTCCCTTCAGAGTTCGCATCAGCAGAGAATCCGTTCGAAATTCCGGTGATTTCGAATCCACAGTACCGGAACTGGAACGGGATTCCTCCGAAGGATTGGCACTGGTTGCGAGTTTTACCGTACAACTAGCGTAGTTAGCATAAACCTTGGCCCACTGACGGCTCAGCAATTCCAGCAACCTGCGTCGCTCCGGCCGGCTGCCCGCTTTCACCAATCGATCGATTTCAGGCGACTGATAATCGATACTGATCAACTGATTCAGTGATAAGCCGGGAAAAGTTTGCACCAACCCGGCCTTCTCGCTGTCCGGCCAGCCAACCACCAAATCCTGGCCGGTGAGCTCCTGCCGGCTGACAACCAAATTTTCCTCCACTCCAATTGTCTCGAAAAATTGTCGCCACTCTTGCAGTTGAAAGGTGGAAGACGACGTAGTTTTGTCCAAGTCCCCGGCAAGAAGATAACTATCACTTAGAGTGCAAAGTTCAAGCGAGGGAAACAGTTGAGTCAGGTCCTGGGCTGGGCGGTAGGCTGTCGAAAAATGGACACAGGATTGGTCATCGGTCAGCCGCTTGAGGCCAGAACTAGTCTGAACGACTAGGTTTAGGCTAACCAGCTTTTCCGGGCTAAACCAGCTGGCACGGTACTGAAGCCAGGCCTGAAATATGGCTCGCGTATAGGGTATTATCAGCTTAGACCACTGGTCGCCGACTGTCAACTTCCAGCGTTCTTCGGTGAAGTAAGGAAAGACAACCGCCTCTAGGAGGCTGCGAACACAGGGCGCCTTGGCCCCGCATTCGGTCAAAAAGTTGATCAAACCCGATCGTTGGATTGAATCAAGTCGACCGAATAGGGCCTGATCCAGAACCGGAGCCTGGCTTAGGATCGTTTTCATCGTCGACTGCCCAAATTGGTCGTCAAGGGAAGCGTCCGGGACGGGCAGGAAGACCTGATCACCCTTTAGACTGACCACAGATCCATTGGAAAGCGGGAAAATTCGCAGATCCGCAAAGGAACGCAACAGTATCTGTCGTTGCTGTAGACTAACGACTGCAGTAGTTGCGCTGCCGCCTGCCGTAAGATATCGTTCCAGGGCATGCATCAAAAGCCCCAATTCCTCTCGGGAGATGGGTTTTTGGCAGCCGGCCAAAAATCTAAAAATCTCCACAATATGATGCGGGGTAAAGCTGTGAATGCCCAGGGCGTTGATTTGGGCCGGACTAAGGGCGCCGGACACCTGCGGGCAAACGTAGTGCAGCTGCAGCGCAGAGGATAACAGCTGTGGGCTGATCATTTCCGCAAGCAGTGGATCCCGACTAATCATACACTCATGAGGTTTCCGAAGCTCAAAATCCGGAGAAACCGTAGAGTCCGGATTCTGCCGAATCACGGGAACAAAGGGTTCCTGAGAGAGGCGTTGTAGGATCCCAGAAGCAATGGATTTGAACAGACCTACAGTTTCACCCAACGTTGGAATGAATCGACAAAACTGGGATAGGAGGTCCAATTTTCCGACACCGGGACTGTTGGTGGTAGAAAGATCCAAAAACCGGTTTAAACTGGTCACAAAGAGATCTGGGATTTGGTTCAGGAGCCACTGATTCCAGGCACTGTCCTGGTCCAGATCTTCCCGGCTAGCCGGAATGTCGAAATCCGCCTGAACGATAAACCGGAATCCGTAGGGCCGCAGGGGCATGAAGGCAAAGACGTACTGCTGTGGCAGGGAAGAATCCAGCTGAAATTCGGAGGAAATTTCGGGTGATAAAACCGGAAATGCCAGAACCAGGTCGGTTGACTGGAGTTCGGCACCGGATTTTGTGCCAAAGCAGAGCTGAGTACAATCAAGGGATCGTTGAACCAGCAGCCAATCCTGACAGGTTTGGTCAGAGCCAACCTGCAAGCGGGTCAGCCCGTTGTCCAGTCGGGTTTTGCTGACCACCAGCTCACCGCTATCGTTATCCGTTTCATCCGAAAACCGGTTTCGGTCATCGGAAAACCGGTTTGGGGGATTATCCTCCACAAACAGAACCCGAAGATGACGTAGTTTCCGCAGAAACAGCAACAGTGATGGGTGAATGTCGGCAAAGCTGGCACGCAGCTGGGTCCGTTTTTCCGGTTGGCAAAATTCGGCTCGCAACGGTAGAACCAGGCGAGTTTCACCCGGACAATCATCACCACCACAACTGTCCAACCATTCCGGTAGAATGTAGCCAATCGGGCCGTCGGACCGGAAATTAAACCGGAAATGGTATCCGGCGGAATGAATTTCCGGTCGGTCGCTGATCTTGAAAACCGATTTGAACCCAATACCCTTCTGCCCGATAAAGCCATACTGGCGTTTGCCTTTGGTGGATCGGCCCACATCACAGAGCGCTCGAACATCCGACTCCCGAAAACCCAGCTCATTATTCCGGATCACAATTCGATCTGAGCCAATGCGAAATTCCAGAAACGGAGGTTCTAGGCTTCCGGATTCGGCGTATCGATTATCATCAGCATTCTGCAACAATTCCAGCACAAAATGGATATCTTTGGAGTAGAGATCTTCGGATAGGCGATGCAAACTGCGACCCAATCGTTGCTGCTGGACATCCAGCAAGCGGCGACCTTCTGCGCTCAGTTCGGTCCCGATACCGAACTCTTCGCGACGTATTCGCTCAATAAGAGACTGACAGGCAGCCCGTTCCGCAGTCACGGATTCACTGGAGACTTCTGCATTTCGGCTTTTTGCATTTCCGTTCTGTTCCGGCTTTTCCGGCGACTCGGAATTCGCTGGAATATCCGAACATTTTTCTTCCACTTGGGACTGCGGTGAACTAGACTCCACCAAATCAGCTGCATTAGTTCTAGCATTCTTCGTCGGCCCAACGTTAGAGTTGTCCAGGGTATTGGTGAGAGGTGGACAACCATAGAGACTAGCCGAGGATTGGAATGTAAGCTCAGGGAGACCCGTATCCAGCGCAAACAGGTGTAGGGCCAGACGCAACTCCTGCGAAGTGGCAGGCTTGCTCGCCACAGCCCGCAGAGCGGTATGAGAAGCCGTTTTACCGTAGACTAGCTCCAGGGGTTGAAGTAGAATGGGGGTCGTTAGGACAGGACGAAACGGTACAGGCAGTAGGTTGAGACAGTTCAGCACAAATAGGGCCGCTCGCTCAGCAGAGCCCAATTGGGCCAGACGGGTGCCCACATTCTGCCCAATCAGGGATAAAGGAAGGGCAGACCAGCAGCCGGACTGGGCAGCGAGGGAGCAAAGATGGCCCACAAATTCCCGAGGGGCACCTTCGCCGGAACCAGTGCAAAACAGGGCCTCATTCAACCGGTCAAGACTGGTGGCCTTGGTCAGTTTCAGGTATCGCCGGGGTTCCACTTCCAACAGCCGAATCGATAGGACGATCGAAGATCGTTCTGACGATTCGCCGCCTTCGTTAGCCGATGGTGCGGCAGCACGACCGCTGTAGGCCGATACAAAATCAGGCAGCGAGCCCAGGGTAGGTCGAAACCGGAGGGACCAACCGGTCCACTGCTCCGGATCCTGAAGGAGGGGTCCGGCTTCCAGGGCTTCGATGGCGTCCCTTACCGTACCTTGCCAAAGGTCACGACCCGATTTGGCACAAAGCGCAGGGCTGTCAGAGGCTGCTAGAAGGCAAGGCGCCGGCAAAATAGTCTGCGATGAGGGCGGTAAGTCCGAGCCGTCACTCGTCGTCAGAAGTAGATTTTCCAGAAACTCGGTGCTGGGAATTCCCAGTGGTCGTAGATCCGACAGTCCATAATAGTCTTGGGCCAGTTTTAGCATAGATTCAAATTGAGTGGGGCTGGTTTGGTCTGCGCGCCAGCCGCAAGCACGCAAAAAGGTCACCAGGTGGTCCCGGGATACAAGCCCATTTCGGTGGACAGAGTCCAGGAGCGGAAGGGCAACGAAATCGCCAGCCAGCTGAGCTTCATGGCGACTCAGAAACTGAAGCAGGGAGCAGCGATCAGGTGCGAGGTCGGAGAAATTGGTCGTGGCTAGGGCCGGATAGGCAGCGCAGACTTTCTGCTCAAGGTCAGCCAGCTTTTGGCAACTATCCAGCAGGGCTAAACCTCCGCCTGCATGCATACTGGTCGAAAATATTTCGGCCAGTTTCCCTCGAATTGTAGTCAATAACTGATCGGTGCTGGGTAACGAAGGGTGGGGTTTTGAAGAAGCGGACGCTGTTGCTTCTTTCGGTTTTTCGGAGCCTGGTTGCGGGTTTTCGGAGGTCGACTTGTCAACAGTCCCCTCTCCGGCATCCTCATCCAAAATTATCAAATCGCCCGCGGCAATGGACTCGTTATCATCATCACTATCATCATCATCGTCGTCGTCATTATCATCATCATCGCCAGCGGCCTTAGCGGCTTCAAGGGCTTCGTTAGCCTCTTTCACGCCCAGCATCGTTTTCAGGCAATTCTGAAAATAAAAAAGCAGAACGCTAGCTGGGCCTAATTAAATAAAAGTCTTCTCGAGTTCTCCGGTTCTAGAGTAGTCGCTTTTCAATGACAACCAAGGCCGCACCCAGGGGGTGGGGGTTCAAGGGGTCTAGACCCCCCCTTTTGGATTGACAAAATGGGAAATTTTTGCTATTTTTATGGCAAAAACAGCTATTTTTTAAAAAATTTCGCGCCTGCGGCGCGAAAATTCACTTTTTGCTAGAAATAAACGTCCAATGTACTGTTTTTTTGGCGAAAATGCAAAAATTCTTCAACTTCTGGGGGGCTCCGCCCCCAAGACCCTTTTTTGACCCCCCCTTTTCAAAATCCTGTGCGGGCCTGATGACAACCTCTGTTGTGGTAAAAATTGTGCAAATGTATATTATAACCTGGGTGTGGGGCAACTGTATGGTGGTCCACTCAGATTACTGAGAGCCATACACGACGTAGAGCCAAAAATTACAAAGTCGTAGTCGTCAAAAATCTAAAAGAGTAGATCTCAAATCTAACAATCTAGTACATACGTATATACATCTCAGCCTACACAATTGTCTTGTGCTTCACGTAAAGATTTCTAAACCGAGCAATACAAAAACTGAAGCTGGTTTTCTTCCTACGGAAGCAGAGGGATGTCCCCCAAACCTGGGTTTACTTTAGAAGGGGGCGACTCCCCCCTTTTTGAGTCCCTCCCCTATTTCGGCCCAACCCCACCTTTTTGGCCTCCCCCACTCACCTTGAGGTGTCCAAAATTGCTAAATTTTAGGGATTTTTGGGCAAATATTTTCCGGCAGCGCCGGAATTGTTTGGGTCTAAAATAGTCTTTTTTGGTGCTAAACTTGAATTTTTGAGCTCCTTATAGCAGTACATAATATGTATGTAGAAATCTGCTAAGCCGCAAAAACAGTAGCATTAAGCATATCCCTCTCGACTCAGAAATTGAATAAAACTTTGTCCTAGGAAAAAGCCAGGGTTGGGTCGTCCCTTTGCCAGGTTCGGGCCTGTCCTATCCCCAGCAAAATCCAAAAGCATCCGAAAAAAGGCTTTGACGGCAAACTAAAAAAACAAAAAATATATGTAGTACATACATACATACAAGAAACAAAAATGCTCCTCTGGAGCATGAAAAAAGTAATATGGGTGATGGTGAGGTTGCAAAATCAAGAGAGGACTAGTCTTTAAAATGCTTAATATGGGGCTAGGTTCAAAAATAGAAGAGGACTAGGTTGTGAGCGAATTAATATGGGCACAGCTTCGCCGAACAACCCATATTCGCGGTTTATAAATGTATATCAGTATGCATATCCATCCACGCTACGTTTAGTTTATAGTTAGTCAAACGTTTTCTTCGAGAAACGTTTTATACTAACCAGTGCGTTTTATTCATTTATACGGAAAATTTATATTTCAAGAATAATCTTAGGACTCTGACCTTCTATTTCCTCCCTGCTTGAACCAATAGCTTTAGCCTCATGTCCTTAGATCTCTTCTCGTTGCTTGCCGCAGTTCAACCCGACCAAATGATGATAATTTACGCACATACGTATTCCTAGCTAGTCTAACAGAGTACGTATATGCAAACAACTGTATTCAATGAGTACGTATTCAATTTCTTAAATTTCTTATTACTGACTGAAATTGATAGCTCTGTATGCGACAAAAGCTAAGACGAAGCGTGAAATCCCGCGAATATGGGTTGTTCGGCGAAGCTGTGCCCATATTAATTCGCTCACAACCTAGTCCTCTTCTATTTTTGAACCTAGCCCCATATTAAGCATTTTAAAGACTAGTCCTCTCTTGATTTTGCAACCTCACCATCACCCATATTACTTTTTTCATGCTCCAGAGGAGCATTTTTGTTTCTTGTCCTTCTGTCCTTTTAAAGATTCTCCTCCAAGCGTCTAATGCATCATGGCATTACGCCATTTGTGTAAGCATATAAACTATACACAGCCTGCAAATCAGGCTCAGTAAGCCATGACAGCAGTGATCCAGTTAACAATAATTTCAGCGATTTAAATATACGCGCTGACTAAAGACATATTTTTGAGTGCCATTCGAAGAGAACGAACGGTAACTCTAAATCCGGTTTATCCCAAAACGCTGTTTTAGGCCGTTTGACCAGAGGGCAATAGGGCTGACCCGTGGTCACTTCCGTAGGTTTCGGCAATATGCCGATTGAAAGGAGCGTAGTCGATTTACTATATAAGCCCCGACCAAAACGCCGAAAAACGCTGTTTTAGGGGGTTTGACCAGTGGTCAATAGGCCCCGTAGGCTGTAGTGACCAGTGGTCACTTCCGTCGGTTTCGGCGATATGCCCATTGAAACGAGCGTAGTCGATTTACTATATATGCCCCCGACCAAAACGCCGAAAAACGCTGTTTTAGGCCGTTTGACCAGTGGTCACTAGGCCCCGTAGGCTGTAGTGACCAGTGGTCACTTCCGCCGGTTCTGAAAATATGCTCATTGAAACGAGCGTAGTCGATTTACTATATATGCCACCGACCAAAACGCCGAAAAACGCAGTTTTAGGCCGTTTGACCAGTGGTCAATAGACCCCATAGGCTGTAGTGACCAGTGGTCACTTCCGTCGGTATCGGCGATATGCCCATTGAAACGAGCGTAGTCGATTTACTATATATGCCCCCGCCCAAAATGCCGAAAAACGCAGTTTTAGGCCGTTTGACCAGTGGTCAATAGGCCCCGTAGGCTGTAGTGACCAGTGGTCACTTCCGTCGGTTTCGGCGATATGCCCATTGAAACGAGCGTTGTCGATTTACTATATTCCCCCGACCAAAACGCCGAAAAACGCAGTTTTAGGCCGTTTGACCAGTGGTCAATAGGCCCCGTAGGCTGTAGTGACCAGTGGTCACTTCCGTCGGTTTCGGCGATATGCCCATTGAAACGAGCGTAGTCGATTTAGTATATATGCCCCCGACCAAGACGCGGAAAAACGTTGTTTAGAGTGAGTTTTCCCAACTTTGACCCTGGGCGAGGAACCACGGGAGCCATGCTGACCAGTGGTCACTTCGGGCGGTATCGGCAGTATGCTCTTCGTTTTCAGCGACCCCGATTTACTATATATGGGGACCACCCCGAGGCCGAAAAACGCCATTTTTAGTGACTTTTAGGCCATTTCTTGTAAAAGTGGGACAAACTTTTCGCCCAAACAGGCCAAAAAATGCAAAGTTTGGGCCCATCTCCTGAAAGCTAGGGAGCAAAATTAAAAATCCCCTCGTTACTTTATGCACCCCTACTGGTAATTTTCAACAAAAGATACTAGACCTCTCCAGCTTCTACCCAGTTCTAGAAAAGTGTGACCAAAATTTGCGATAAATAGCGAAAGTCCGACTTTGAGACCTTGGCACAGAGCCAAAATTGGCCAGGTGCCAAAATGACCAAAAAAGGTAGCATGGGGGGGGTCCTGTCTACCAACATATAATAGTAGTATGGTGCCAAAATGCCCACATCGTTCCAACACTTAGCCGTAAAATGCATTTCCAATAAGCGTTATTCACCGAGAAAAAAACAAACGCACGGTAACTATCGCCTAGTGCAAAAATTCGAAGTTTCGAATTCGAACCAAAAGTATGGTGGTACTTGTAGTACTACTCGAGTTGTTTACGACGGTAACATTTCTACCACTCCCGGACCTCTAATTAGCTGGCACCAGACCAACACGGTCTCCAGGGGGCCGCGCAGACGCCTTTATACCCATATTATGTAGGGGCGCTATCGCGCCCCTACATAATAACATACGTACCACAAGTGAGTGTTTTTCCAGACTGGCCTCAGCACTGGCCAATAGTGCCACAAACATCAACAGCTTCAGATGAGAGTGTCGATTCAGGGCTGTGCGAAATCCATGCACAATCCCAAAACCCAAGTGTTTTCGCATCGTTTTGGAACTCAGGCCGGCCCGCTGGGCCCGGGCACTGGAATAGTCCATCACAAACTCGCAATATTTGGCCAGAAAATCCGTCACAGCCTGACAGGGATCTTTCTTGGACAGCTGTTGTCGCAGCTGCGAGAAATCGCTGGCCTTCTGAAAGACCGCCTGGCAGGCCTGTGAGCACATCTCCCGAGCCTCCCGACTGAGCTGGGCCCGAAAGTCCTGCATCAACCGCTCCTGCTGACCCCTGGCAAAGGAGCCCTGTGCCGAGACGGCACGTTTGACCATGCTAACAGCCAGGGGGAAACTGTTCACCCGTAGGCCGAGCTGGCGAACATCCTCGACCAGAAAGACGGTACGGAGATGAGCCAGAAATTTGTCCATACTTAGTTGGCCCGGCTGGCGCGGTGCGGCCGGCCGACTGCGAGTGCTGGGACCGGGCGGCGGATCCCGCAGTAGGCCGGCCAACTCCACATAGATCACACCGCCATCAATGGCTGGGATTTCCCGCAGGTCCGGAGGGATATCAAACAGCCGTTTAATCAGCGGCAGCTTCCAGAGCGGGCCCAGACGCCTCAACCTTTCAGGGTCATCACCGTGCTGTTTCAGCAGTTCCCAGACATCCTGCAGGGTAACGATGGCAGAGATGCGACAGAAACCGTCCAGAAGGGTATTGATTCGGGTCAGGAACCGTCCGTGCTCTCGAGCGCAGTCCAGTTGGTCCAGATGGGTCAGACCCAGGGCGGCGAGGCTGTCCACCCCGTGCATGGACAGAATCTCTCGCTCAATCTGCAACACAACCAAAAAAAAGAATTACGTACATCGATCGGGGAACGGCATCGACATGGGGAATGACATCGACAGATAGGGTTTTTAGGGTTTTCAGAGTATTTTTAGGAATTTTTTCGACGGGGGGGGGAAGAATTTTCGGGGGGGAGGATGATTTTTTTGAAAAATGAGCTAAAAATAGGTAGCTAAAAATAGGTATTTTTTGGCGTATTTTACATGTAGTAGAAAGGCAAAAAGTTCTCAAAATGCCAGGATTTAAGCTAAAAATTTGGGCCCCCCGTAAGAAATACCCTGGTTTTGAAAGGGGGGGGGGGAGGGAGGGGGGCTTCCGCAAAGTGGAGTCGAGCCTAAGATATATATAAACTTGCCTACATTATTAGCGAAAAATTAGCATTTTTAAGACAAAACCGTAAAACATCGCAGTTTTTAAGCTTAGCAAAAAGCAAGAAAATTTTTGAAAATTTGTGCTCAAAATTTAAAAACTCAATTCAAGTTTTCGACGCTTTTAAGCGACCCTCAGAAAGGAGGGTTGTAAATTGTTTTTGACCAAAATTTAGTGAGTCAAAAATAATGTGTTTTCTCTCCGATTTGAATGAAAACAGGAGCAGTACGTAACGCTCGCCTATATATGTATATACCAGAAATTATTGCAAAATTTGAATATTAAAATCATTTTTTGAAAATTTTCGAATTTGAACCCCCAAATTTCCAGGCCCCGGCCTTGGTAAAGTGACAGCCCGGTGGAGCTCTAAATGTAACACATATTGTAAACAAATGTACCTCTTCCAGTGAAGTATATTCTCCACGCCCGCAGATTATATCAATAGCAGTAGAAGCAGACGATTCTAAATGGTGCCAATCCCCCATTTTTATATAAACACCTATAACAGTGCCAGTGCCGTCCTTGTTACATGCATAGAAGATAAAAACAAAGTGGAGGGAGGTAACCATGGGCGCAACTAAGGGAAGTTTTGGTGTTTCCGACCCCCCACCCCTCGGAAACTTTTGGAGAAACCAAAAAATTGAACTTTTTAGTGCATATGTATATACAAGAACCAAAAATGCTCCTTCGTCACATGTAAAATACATATGAGTACTCTCAGGCAGGTTGTACAAACACGGAAACTAGCCTGTAAAATGCATATGAGTGACGTTGAGGTTGTAAATTTAGAAAAACAAGTTGCAACGGCTTAACATATGAGCCTGTCCTACAACGAGGCTCATATTGGCGTATGTCATAATATAATTTGTCATAAAGAAATAATGAAAAACGCCTGCCTGCAGTCACTAAGACCGAAGCCTTAGTCCGAACAGGAGAGAGCCAATGGGCGCTGTGAGCGCTCTTACCCAGAGAGAACTAATCTCTGGAGCTCCTGCCTGGTTGTCCAAGAAGGGGACAGCCAGCTCGGCTCTATCTGTGCTGCAACATAGCCAGAGAAGGTTTTATCAAAACCTCTCTGACTGTGCTATGCACAGAAAGAGGACTGCAGCGTAAATGCTGTTTGTATCTACGGAGATCCGCTGGCTACGCTCCCCTTCTTGGACAACCAGGCAGGAGCTCCAGAGATTAGTTCTCTTTGGGTAAGAGCGCTCACAGCGCCCATTGGCTCTCTCCTGTTCGGACTAAGGCTTCGGCCTTAGTGACTGCAGGCAGGCGTTTTTCATTATTTCTCTATGATTAATGCCTTGTATCCTTCGTGGATCCGCCTGCTGGCAGCGTTTACTTCATTTTCTTAATATAATTTGTCGATATTTGACCTTCATATAAATAGCACGTAAAGCTTTTCATTACAAAATTTTCCATTCTTTTACATGAATGCGCAAAAAAGAACCAATATCAATTATATTTCCGAACACCATGCGCAAGCAGACACTATTTTGAACACTTTTGGAAAATTTCATATTTGACCTAAAATCGCCTACGTCCCCACCCCACCCCACCACAGCACTCACTCTACAGCCACTTTGAGAATGCAGTTCTATGACAAAAGTTGCTCAGCTCGCTTAGGGCTTTCATTTGGCACCAAATTTGACCACTTTTGAAAAATTTCATTTTTGACCGAAAATCGCCAAGTCCCCACCCCACTCCCACAGCACTCTACAGCCACTTTGAGCAAGCCATTCTATGACAAAAGTTGCTCAGCTCACTTAGGGCTTTCATTTGGCACCAAATTTGACCACTTTTGAAAAATTTTATTTTGGACCACCTGACCCCTTACCAACCTGACCAACCGCGAAAAAACTAAGTTCAAAATTGGACCCAAAATTCACCAACTTTGGCCTGCCAGTACCCAAATACGCGCAGGGCCGGAAAATCATATAGCAATTGAACGACCCTGATATGTGTCCTATTCAGCCATATAGGCAGTATTGCCCCATATATAGCCCAGTCTGACATATTACGGCGCCTTTGAAGCATATTTTTGGCTATTTTAGCGTTTGGGCCGACTTTGGCCCCCAGCCAAAAATTTTTTCCGGGTCCGGGAGGCAGAAAAACTAGCCTATCGGCTTACTTCTGCTGCGTACTCCAAGAATATAATATAGCAAGCTTAACAAAAAAAAGATCAAAATTTGGTTTTTTGGCTGGAACTTTCGCAAAACTAAACCAAATCGATTACTTTGAGGACCCACGGACATGCCTTGGGCTAAGCTTTAAACCATCCCAGTTTCATTGCTCTACGACCTATCAGGAAGTTGCAGTGATCGAAAGTCAGTGATTTTTTATTTGTTAAGGTTTTAACAAATAAAAAATCACCCTTTAACAAAAAAACAATCAGTGGCGGATCGGATCCCAGAGAGCAGCTAGCACCGTTTTCTCATCAGTTTTGGATAGAGCGCACTAATAACGTATTTAGAACCCAAAATCGCTAACGTAGTGTTCCAACTAGGGTATTACTGACCCCGCCGAAGTCTTAGTGGTCACTGATGGCCCCCGGCAGCGTCCAGGATGAAGTCTGATGGCTCTAAAATGCCGTTTTAAAGGTTAAAACTTTGTTTTTTTCGTGCTTGTGAATGATTATAACTTATTTCCAGGCGTTTTGGCAGAGAAACTTAGGACTTCGTTTGTTGGTGGGATATGACCCACGGTCACGTGACCCCTGCCGGACCCTTCCGGACACTCCAGGTACAAACTAATATGGGTACCATCCCAAGGCCGAAAAAGGCCATTTTTAGTGACTTTTAGGCCATTTCTAGTAAAAGTGGGCCCATCTCCTGAAAGCTCCAGAGCGAAATTAAAAATCCCCCTCGTCACATTCCTCGCATAGTCCGAAATAATCAAATAAAATAAACCAAACCGATCTAGCTGCTAACCTGTGAAAAAAGTCGATCACAACCGAAGTGCCAAAATAGCGAAAGTCCGACTTTGGGGGCCTTGGCACAGAGCCAAAATTGGCAGTGTGCCAAAATGACCAAAAAAGGTTGCATGGGAGGGCCCTGCCTACCAACATATAATAGTAGTATAGGACCAAAATGCACATATCGTTCCAACACTGCGCTGACATAAGCACTTCCGAAAAGCGTTATTAACCGAGAAAAAAACAAACGCACGGTAACTCCCGCCTAGTGCAAAATTTCGAAGTTCGGAATTTTAACCAAAAGTATGGTGGTACTTGTAGTACTGCTCGAGTACTTTACGATGGTAACATTTTTACCCCTCCCGGACCTCTAATTAGCTGGCACCAGGCCAACACTGTCTCCAGGGGGCCGCGCATACGCCTTTATACCCATATTATGTAGGGGCGCTATCGCGCCCCTACATAATACAAACGTTACTATCGTTGTTTACATTCATAGCGGCTGGAAAACAAACGATTTGTTACACTTTTTGACTTTTGAAAATTCAAAAGTTGGGTCAAAAAATGTCAAAAGATTACAAAAATTCCTGGGGCCGGGGCCCCAGGCCCGGTGCATCCCTACTACCCTACTCATAATAATAAACAGTTTAAGACAAAAATTTTGGCATTTTGGAAAATTTTTTCAATATTTTACCCTAAAAAAAAGTTTTTGGCCATTTTTCGCGCCTTCAGCGCGACTACCCCACACCCCAGTTGGGGGGGGGGGGGACCCCCAATTTTGAAGGACCCAAGTTTTGGGGGAGGGTTTAGAAAAAAGGCTTGGGGGCTGACCCCACCCCCTCACCTTACACCTATGCTCACAGGTGTACCACCATAGGTGTAAGGTGGGGGGGGGGGTTGGAGGGGTATATAGCCCCCCAAGCCTTTTTTTCAACCCTCCCCCAAAATTTTGGGACTCCCCCCCCCCAACCGGGGAATTTTTACAGGGGGGGGGGGCGGGGCCCCCCCGAAAATGACTACCCCCCCCCCGAAATCGCCCCCCCCGGGATTTTGGTCTGCCCCCTTAATGAGGTCTACATTTTTTCCAAAAGTGGTCGAATTTCAAAAATTTTCCGGCTTCGCCAGAGATTTTTTCGTAAAAATGGCTATTTATACCTTAAAAATCCTGAAATATTTTTGTTTTACTTTTGTGTTTCCCCATGCAAAATACGCCAAAAAATACCATTTTGTGGCTCATTTTTGCAAAACATCTACCCCTCCCCCCCGAAAATTTTGTTCCCCCCCCCCCCCGGGCCCGGGGGGCCCCCCCCGGGAAGCCCCCCCCCCGGAAAAAAATCCCTAAAAAATACCCTGCCAACTGGGGGGGGGGGGGGGGGGGGCGCGCCTCGCGGGCCAAAAACTGGGTATTTTTAGGGTAAATTTTGAAAAAATTTTCAAAAATGTCCAAATTCTTGGCTTAAACTGATTATTATTATTATGAGAAATATATATACACGTTTTTAGCTGTATTATGGATCTTATGACTCAATATTGACCTTATCTTGGACTTGGAAACATGTTGGCAATCAAGTTTTTGAGTTTAAAACCAGGGTATTTTTTACAGGGGGGGGGGGGGGCCCCAAAATAACCTCCCCCCCGAAAATGCCTTCCCCCCCCCGGGATTTTGGTCTGCCCCCTTAATGAGGTCTACATTTTTTCGTAAAAATGGCTATTTATACCTTAAATCCTGGCATTTTTGAGAACTTTTTGTGTTTCACCATGCAAAATACGCCAAAAAATACCATTTTTGGCTCATTTTGGCAAAAAATCTTCCCCCCCTGAAAACTTCTTCCCCCCCCCCGGACCCGGGGACCCCCTCCCCGGAAGCCCCCCCCCCCGGAAAAAAACCCAAAAAAATACCCTGAAAACCACTGTCTAATGTTAAAATTACTTAATGGCTAGATGTTTTTTATCATTAGGAACGGCTGAAAATGCTATTTTTGGCATAAAAGATTTGGCATTATTAGGGGAGGGTTGGGGGGGTCCTGGGGGGGGGGGGGGGTTGGGGGTCTCCAGAGGGGGCCCCCCAGAAAAGGTAGGGCGGGGGAGCCTCCCCCACCCCAAATCTCCGTTACACCTATGTGTACCACCTGTTTGGGTTGGGGGGGGGGCAGGGGCGTACCAGGATTTTGAAAAGGAGGGGGTTTTAACTAAAATTTATTGAAAATGAGGGGGTTTTGACAAAAATTTGCACTTTTTGTAATGGAGTATTCATAAAAGTTAACCCAAAAGGAGGGGGTTTCAACCCCCAAAACCCTTCCCCTGGATACGCCCATGGGGGGGAGTATTATATAGAAGGTCCAAATTTGGCTCGGAGGACCCCACCCAAATCCGAAATTTGGGGGGGGGAGGACCCCCTCTAAACTGTGCCCAAGTGTTTTAGCTAAAAATGCTCCTTTTTCGATGTGCAGTACATTAAACGTATATATACGTATATATATACTCAAAAGCTTCTGCCAATAGTTTTCGTATGCGAAAATAGGGTTTAAAAATTGACAAATATGTATATACTAGAATATGCCTAAATTAGCCCAGATTGTGGTTTATAATTGCGTATATTACCTTTTAATTGCTATAAAAACCCATATTTAGCTGTTTATAGGTGAATTATAGCCTATTTTTCTAATTTTTTTCAAAAATTTTCAGAAGTTGCAAAAAATTTTAAAGCATTGCATTAGCATTTTTTACTTGGTTTGGACCCAATTTTAGGGGATGGGGGAGGGGAGGGGGTTTGAGCTCGGCTTGGTGGGGGGAGTGGTTGAGGTCGGGTAGGGGGAGGGGGGTCTGGCCTCTCCGTGGGGGGTTTCACAGGGGGTAAACTGTAGCCTGGTACACCTATGCCTATGCTTCCTCCCCGTTTGGCCCCCAAAAAGTTTGGGGGGGGGGTTGGAAAAATGGCTAGGTAGTAAAGGGTTTGAAAAAAGGTACCCGCCCCCCAATTACACCTATGGGCATAGGTGTACCAGGCTACAGTTTGCCCCCTGTGAGACCCCCCACGGAGAGGCCAGACCCCCCACCCCCCATACCCGACCTCGACTACTTCCCGCCCAAGCCGAGCTCAGACCCCCCTCCCCCCTAAAATGGGGTCCAAAATAGAGAAAAAATGCTAAATTTTTGCAAAAGTTTTTGCAATTTTTCAAACATTTTCTGAAAAAATTGTTTAGAAACAGTTAAAAACGGTAAAAAAATAGGTTTTAAAACGCAATACGAGTGGTTTTTTATTAGATTTATGTCGAAAATAGTCGATTTTATGTCCAAAAAGGGCCGTTTTTAGCTGAAAAAAGTTTGGTACAGTTTTTTTTAAATTTCCAATTTTTGAGACCCCCAAGCCAAATTTTGACTTCCCTCCCCCGTCCCAAGGGTATAGCCATGGGGGGAAAAAAAACCCACTTTTTCGGATTTTGGCTGGAACTTTTTTGTTATAAGGGCTATCTGAGAACTCTATATACCATCGTACTTGGCGTACTTAGAACTTTCTTTTAAGCCCATTTGCACTTCTCTAGGTTGTACCGTTAGGCCGGTATAATGCAAAAAGTAGCGGGGGAAAAAAACCCAATGGGGGAAAAAACCCAAATGGGGGGAAAATAAACCCACCCCTCACAGGTCCTAAAAATTGTCGTAGCGCGATTCTGACACTTCCTGTGTAAAATTCAACTCTTTTTTAGTTAGTATGAGTCAAAAAACCCGACCTAGGTAGCTTTTTTTGAGATCTCATGTGCCATTGAAAATGCAGCATCAAATGGACAGGTTTCATAAAGTTTAACACATAAACATAGGGCAATTTTTGAAAAATGCTAAAAACGATGTAATTTGATAAAACTTATTATTCTAACGTGTAGAGAATGGTTTTTTACGTACAATTGGCTATTAAAAGTCACAATTAGACCTCTGCTGGGTCATCCAGCAGCGAAATTGTACTTTTAGGGTTTTATGCCTCTAGCTACCCAAGTATTCAAAATTGTCCAAATCTGACAGCATAGGGTGACGCAGCGTCCTCGATAATATCGTACTACAGTCCCGAATTGTTTCCCAGTTGAGCTGGTAAAAAAATTTTCAAAAAAATTTGGGTGGGTTTTTTTCCCCCCAAAGTGGGTTTTTTTCCCCGCCACGTTTGGCAATGTGCCAGTCTAACGGTGCATCGGATCGGTCTAATTTTTGCTGTGTGCAAAGAGGAAGACTTGCCATCATTGCAGATATTTGCAAAACTTTTCTAGCCCAACCCAGTCAAAAGTTACATCGGTCCAAACTTTTGCCAAATTTTTGGAAGGTTGGACCAAAAAGTAGGTATCATTTTCAAAATGTCATAAAATGAGCAAGAGTGAACCAAATGACCTGATCTTTGCACACATAGGTTAGAAAGAGTCGCGCTTTCTGCTGGTATGTTTTGGAGCTCCTAGCTCCAACCCGTGACCCAGGAGGCGGGTGGGTTTTTTCCCCCAAAAAGGGGGTGGGTTTTTTTTCACCCCATGGCTATACACCTATGGTGAATTGAGGATCCCCATAGGTGTACCAGGCTACGGTTGGCACTGTGGGGGGACAAAAATTTTGCCTTGGTCCCCCCTTATGGTTCGAAAAAATTTTTTTGTCTCCGATTTGGCTGAGAACTTGCCCCTAGGGTAAATCGAGGTCCCTGATTTCAAAAATCGAATCGAGAGATCGATCCGATTGATCTATCGATCAGTAGAATCGATCGATCAAAATCGATCAAAAATTTTTTGTCTCCGATTTTCACGAAAAGCTTTTTCGAACCATGAGGGGGACCAAGGCAAAATTTTTGTCCCCCCATCCACATAAGTGCCGCTACAGTTTACCCCCGGTGAGTCCCCCCCCACGGCGCGTATTTGTGGTCGGGTTGGGGGGGCGGGGGGTCGGGCCTCTCCTTGGGGGGGGGGGGGTCTCACAGGGGGGTAAACTGTAGCCTGGTACACCTATGCCTATGCTTCCTCCCCGTTTGGCCCCCAAAAAGTTTGGGGAGGGTTGGACAAATGGCTAGGTAGTAAAGGGTTTAAAAAAAAGTTACCCGCCCCCCAATTACACCTATGGGCATAAGGGTACCAGGTACAGTTTACCCCCTATGAGACCCCCACGGAGAGTGACGGACTCCCCACCCCACTTCCATACCCGACGTCGACTACTCCCCCTCCCTCCCCATGCCGAGCTACAGACCCCCTCCCCCTACCCAAACCTCGTAGACCTAAAATGGGGTCCAAACAAGAGAAAAATGCTAAATTTGTGCAAATTTTTCAAAAATTTTCTGAAAACATTGTCTAGAAACAGTTAAAAACGCTAAAAAAATAGGTTTTAAAACGCAATACGAGTGGTTTTTTATTAGATTTATGTCGAAAATAGCCGATTTTAAGTCCAAAAAAGGCCATTTTTAGTTGAAAAAATTTGGGTATAGTCAGAGGGGGGAAAAAAGCATCACCGGCAAAGTGGGGGAAAAAAACAACGGCTCACCCTGCTCGACTGGTATAAGATAGAGATACAAAATCTAGTGCAAATGAAAGTTCAAGTCTTGTACTTTAAGATCATAATACAAATAACCGTTCCTGTCGATTGAGCCTTCGTGTGGCATGGGTCCGAAGTTGACACCCAAAAATTGTCCAAAAACCTAAGGATTTTTCAAAATTTCTAAGATTATGCCAACTTACTGGTAATAGTTACAGGAGTCATTTTGTGCAGGAAGGGGTTTGTGGATGTGCTCTATAACGTGGGCTAGTCGGATTTTCGCTAGGTCACACGGTTGAGAAATAGTGACCATCTTTTTTTTCCCCCACACTTTTTGCACCAGAGGGGGGAAAAAAACAACGGTGTGCTTTTTGCCGGCAGTTTCGTTTTTTTGATTTAAGCAAAAATAACGACTAATTGTTTACTCATTTGAACTGTTATACCCCCAATTGACCTTCCGCTGCCGAAAAGAGCCACTATATGACCTGCCCCTGTGGAGGAATGCTGGCAAATATTCCCAGGGGGTAAATCATGCAGGCAACAAGAAAATTAGGGTCCATAAACAATATTTTTGTGATATTATGAACTGTGGACATTCCAGAGAGTTTCACAAGTGTGGATATGCAAAAGACTCCACCCGAAATGGATGACCCCTGAACACTTTTGTGCGATTTTGCCACCCATCATAAATAAAACACTCAATTTCTTGCGGGTTAATATTGCAAAATGGTGTATTTTATCATTGCAAGTTAACACAAAAGGCGATTAAATTATAAATTACCGGAAAAAAATAAGATTTTGTAGACCAAAAAAATCTTAATTTCCTAGCAATGTTAGCTCATTACTAAGTTGGCATTTACGATGGATAATACTAAGCCTGGCTGCCGGCAACGAGTTGTTAGAAGTAGATATTGCGTTTTATGCCTTTAAATGCCATTTATCTGCTGCTATGGTGGTGAAGGAACGAAATTTGGTGCCATCTTTTTTTCCCCACCCCCATCTTTTTTCCCCCACTTGTGGGGGAAAAAAAAGATGGTCTATATTGAGGCTAGCCTACTAGAAGTACAACCGAATGCTGATTTTACTGGTGGTATAGAAAGTACAGGCCAAGCCCTACATGCTGGTATATAAAGCGTCTTGCTAGCTACAGTCTGTAGCGAGTAATAACCTTATTTCGAAAATCGTTGTTTTTCCCCCCTCTGACTATACAGTTTGGGTACTGTTTTTCTGAAATTTTCCGATTTCTGAGACCACCCAAGCCAGTTTTGAACTTTTTACCCCCCCCCCCCCAACCCAAACAGGTGGCACACCTATGGGATCAAGTAGCCATAGGTGTGTTAGGGGGGGACCTCTCCATGTAATTGGGGGGGGGTTTGGGGGGGGCAGGCAACCCCCCCCAGCCATTTTTTCAAACCCCCCCATAAATTTGTGGGGGCCCCCGGCCCCCCCCCCACCGGGGGGGGGGGGGGGGGTAGTCGCGCCGAAGGCGCGAAAATTGGGCCAAAAATGGGGCGTTTTAGGCTGAATTTGGCAAACTTTTTAAAAAAAAGTCCAAATTTTTGGCTTAACGTGTGTTTATTATCGCGAAAAAATACACGTTTATGGACGGTTTTATGGACTTCTAGACTTAATATTGACCTTATTCTGAACTCAGAAACATGTTGGCAATCAAGCTTTCGAGTTTAAAACACTGTGTAATGTTAAAATTACTTAATGATTTCATGTTTTTCGGCATTAGCAATGGCTTAAAATGCGATTTTTGGCATAAAAATAGAAAAAATTTTTGGGGGAGGTTTGGGGGGGTCGTGGGGGGGTTTGGGGGGGGTCTAAAAAGGGGGCCCCCCAAAATTCCGGGGGCGGGCCCCCCCCCCCAACCCAAATCCCCGTCACACCTAGGGACCCCCCCACAAAAATGGAAAATTTTGGCGACCCCCCCCCCAGATTTTTGCTACCCCCCCCCAAATTTTTGGCCAAAAAGTGGCCAAAAATGGCATAAAATCGAAAATTTAGGGGGGTCCCCCCACCCTCCGTCGGAACCCGCCCCCCACCCTCCGTCGGAACCCGCCCTCCCCCAGATTTTTTGCCCAGCCACACCTATGCAAGTGGCGGCGCCACGATTTTTTGAAGGGGGGCCCCGGGCCCGCCCAAAACATCCGGCGATTTTTTTGGGAAATACAAAATTTTTGCCAAATTTTAGCAAATTTTAACTTCATTTTCCAAAACATTTCTCAAATTTTAGCAAAAATTTTTTGATTTTTGGCAAAAATTGGCCGATTTTTAAAAAAATTTCTGAAAAACGCTCAAATGATGCATATAAACAGCTGAAAAAATTTTCAAGGGGGGGGCCGACACCGCAAAAGGGAGGGCAAATCGCAACGGGGGCCCGGGGCCCCAGAGGTGTGGCTGGCGAAAAAAGTGGGGGTGGGGGTTCAGAAAAAAGTAGGTAGGGGGTTTGGCGAAAAAAGGGGGAGGGGGGTTGCGAAAAGTCGATTTGGGGGGAGGGTAAGAAACACTTTCTAGGGGGGGCCGGCGAAAAATTTCGAAAAAAGTCGGTTTTTCGTTAAAAAAAACGAAAAATTTTCTCAATTTACAGCTATTTTTAACGATTTTTAGCTTAATTAAGCGAATTCTAGCAATTTTTCGCTAATTTTTAAAATTTTTTGGAAAAATTTCGAATTTTTAGCTAAAAATTTTCAAAAATTTAGGTAGGGGTTTGAAAATTTTTAGGGGGGAGGGGTCTGAAAAAATCGATTTGGGGGGAGGGGTAGGAAAAAAGTTTTAGGGAGGGGGGTCGGCGACCCCTCAATTTGGGGGGAGGGGTCCCCCCCCCCCAACACACCTATGCGGGGCCCTCGCCCCCCCCCCCCCGGGCGCCGCCACTGCGGGGGTCCCCGAAACCAAAGGTGTAATTGGGGGGGGGGGTAACCCTCCCCCCAGCCATTTTTACAAACCCCCCCCCAAAATTTTTGGGGGCCCCCGGCCCCTCCCCCCCAACAGTGGCGGATCCAGGATTTTGAAAAGGGGGGGGGCCCGCTGAAAAATTTTTCTGGGAGGGGGAAACCAAATTTTTCCGGGGGGGGGGGGGTAAAAATTTGCTTTTTCCAGGAACAAAATATGTTTACAAGAAAATATTGTGTATGGAAAGGTTACTTCACTTGCTAATTGAAAAACAACTATATACATCCCGTGAGTGAAGCAAAGTATGGAGAATTAATATACACAAGAAGCACACGGGGGGTCTGGGGGGCAGAGCCCCCCAGAAGTTGAAGAATTTTTTGAAATTGGAAAAAAATCCGTCATGCAAACTTTTGAAAAGATTAAATAAATAAAATGGAGATTATATAGTAACTTACGAAGTGAAAAACTTGCAGTAAAATAGTATATATAAGTATATATCTACAAGGAATGGTGGCAATAAAGAGGACAAGCTACAATGGCAACAAAGATAATGTGTGACACGGGTGGTCTGGGGGGGCGGAGCCCCCCAGAAGTTGAAGAATTTTTTGAAATCGTGGAAAATTCAGCAGTTCAAATGTTTAAAAAGATTAGTTAAGATGAGATGAGTTATTGAGTTGTATAATCGGTCAGTGGAAAACCAAAACCGGAATTGGATTCTTTTCAGAATTTTTCACTTCCACGATTTATTCTAGAACACTTTCAGAAGCTGCCAATTATCAATCTTGCATTGCCCATTTATATATATACGTACGTTATGAAAGCAAAATAAAATTTGTAAATATATAAATATAAGCCGGTATATAGTCATAAAATAAACTGAAAGCGTTGAGTACAATTAATTATATACTTACAAAACAGGAAAGGAAACAAAATAGAAGACACTTTAAGAGACAGAAGTTCTGTCACAGAATTAAGTACGTAATAAAGCAGCACGGAAGTACAAGTGCGCCGCAGGCGAAATTTTTTAAAAATTTGTGGAATTTATTAAAATTATGCTTAATTTTCACTCGAAATATGCATTATAAACAGCTGAAAAAATTTTCTAGGGGGGGGCCCGGAATGTCAAAGGAAGGGGCCCCGGGCCCCCCCCTGGATCCGCCACTGCCCCCCAACTGGGGGGGGGGGGGGTAGTCGCGCCGCGCCTATTGGCAAAAAATTGGGCATTTTTAGGGTAAATTCTGCAAAATTTTTCAAAAAAGTCTAAATTTTTGGCTTAAAGTGTTTATTATTGCGAGAAATACACGTTTTTAACGAGTTTATGGACTTTCTGGCTCAATATTGACCTTACTTTAGACTTAGAAACATGCTGGCAATCAAGTTTTCGAGTTTAAAACCCTTGTCTAATGTCAAAATTACTTCATAGTTGAATGTTTTTGGGCATTAGCAATGGCTGAAAATGCGATTTTTGACATAAAAATAGAAAAATTTTTTTGGGGGAGGTTTGGGGGGGGTCGTGGGGGTTCACAGGAAAACTTTTTCCGGAAAAAGTCTGGAAAAAATCTGGAAAAATTTTTTGACGCTAAAATTTTTCCAGACTTTTTCCAGGTTTTTTCTGTTGTTTGGAAAAAGTCTGGAAAATACCTGGAAAAATTTTTCCAGACATTTTCCAGATATTTTCAAGGTATTTTCTAGATTTGGAAAATGTCTGTAAAAATCTAGAGAATCCCTGGGAAGTCTGGAAAACGTTTTTCCAGGCATTTTCCAGATTTTTTCCAGACTTTTTCTAGACTTTCCAGGTTTTTTTCCAGGGTTTTTCCAGACTTTTTCCAGCCATTTTCCAGACTTTTTCCAGACATTTTCCAGACTTTTCCCAGATATTTTACAAATCTAGTAAATCTTGAAAATATCTGAAAAACATGTTTTTAGAAGATATTTACGGTTAATCTAAGCATATTTAGATATGGCGAGGAGGGAAACCGCATTTTGTGAAACTGGGCTGGAACTTCATATTAAGGCTGCAGGGTTTTCTCAAAATCGGCCCGTACTCATAGTTTCAGCGGTTATATATTTTGGCTGGGGGGGGGTTAAATTTCGGAATTTTGGTGGTGGCCTTACGTAATGTAAGGCCGGACAAGTTTGGAGATCAGAAATTCCAAAAATGGCTTAAAACGCAAAAGTGCCTTTCTTCAAAAACAAGGCTTGTGAGTTGTGACTTCTTGGCTTGCAGGCAGAGGTGTACCTCGAGAAAAAGTTGGGGTGGGTGTAGCCGAAATTAGTGTAGGTGGTGTCAGCCAGCCGGTATAGGTATGTATGTAGGGGGTCCGGAAAAATCGAATTTGTGGTTGGGTTAAAAAAATTTGTGATTTTGCTAAAGAACGCTATATATTTATACAACCCAAAAGTATATATATACCAATTTTAAAACCGATTTTTAAAAATTTTTTGAAAAAATTTGGAATTTTTGTTAAAGTTAGAATTTTTTCTGACTGACCTACAATTTCGAAAATTTTGAGGGTGGGGTCTGGGATTTGCCCATTTGGGGGTCTCCCTCCCAGGTTTCGAGGGCGGGGCCGGGACTTCTCCATTTGGAGGGAGGGCCTTCCCAGCCCCAGGTATATATACCTATTCTTGCAGCGCTGCCGCGGTTTCTTTTCCCCTTTTTTCAAGGTCGTCCTTTTTTCTGCAAAACTTCAGAAAATCCACAAAAATATTCTTATATGGTGGTGATACGTATTGTTTACTTATAGCCATGGGGAAAACCCACATTTTCGGATTTTGGCTGGAACTTTTTTATTATAAGGGCTAGATGAGAACTTTATATACCATCGTACTGGCGTACTTTGATCTATCTTTTAAGCCCATTTGCACTTCTCTAGGTTGTATATACCGTTAGGCCGGTATAATGCAAAAAGTAGCGGGGAAAAAACCCAAATACGGGGGGGGGAACCCACCAATCACAGGTCTCAAAAATTGTCTTAGCGCTATTCTGACACTTCAGGTGTAAAATTAAACTCAATTCGAATTCGCTCACAAAAAATTACAAAAATTTTTATTACTCACGCTACACCACAAGGGCTACCGGCATGAAATTTGCACCATATGTAGAGGGGGTCGCTGCCGTTCCACACGTCGTATACCAGGCTACAGTTTGCCCCCTGTGAGACCCCCCACGGAGAGACCAGACCCCCTTCCCCCTCTACCCGACCTCAACTACTCCCCCCCAAGCTGAGCTCAAACCCTCCTCCCCCCCCCCAAGCCAGGGTTGGGCGAGATCGAGATTTCCCCGAGACCGAGAACGAGACCGAGACCAGGGTGCCGAGACCGAGACTGGCCAAGTCTCGGCTTTTGGGCGAGACCGAGACTGGCAATTTCAAGCTCAAATTTAATTTCTTCCAGTTTTTGAGGCTTAGGAACAGTATCAGGGGCTTTAACACATGAACGTACGGTTTCCGCACCTTGTCAGTTAATTTTCGTTACATTAATTTAAAATTTTCGCTGAAATTTGATGTTTTCAAAAAATTTTTGGTCTCGGTCCGAGACCGAGACTTTTGGGTGAGCGAGACCGAGACCGAGACTGGCCAAATCTCGGCTTTTGGGCGAGACCGAGACCGAGACTCCCAACCCTGCGCCCAAGCCGACCTCAAACCCTCCTCCCCCCTAAGCTTGGGTCCAAACCTTGTAAAAAATGCAAAAATTTCGCAAATTTTTTTGCAGTTGTTCGAAAATTTCAAAACAATTTGCAAAAACTGGCTAAAAATAGTTTAGTAGTAAAAAGTAAAAAATGCAAAATTTTTGAAAATTTTTTGCAACTTCTGAAAATTTTTGAAAAAAAATCGAAAAAATGGCTATAAATCAGTTAGAAACAGCTAAAGATGGTTATTTATAGTAATTAAAAGGTATATAATATACGCAATTATAAACCACAGTCCTGGCTTACTTCTAGGCCGAAATTTATGGGGGGGGGCTCGAAGAATCCCCCCCAATCGATTGGGGGGGGGGCTCACCGAAAATGGGGGGCATATTTTTTGACAAATTTTTAGGTTTTTGTGTAAAAATAGCTAAAAATCGCTAAAAAATAACTAAAGTCTGACCAAAAAATGTAGAAAGCGAAATTGTTTGCTTTATATCTCGTAAACGCTTCAAGATAACTGCCATAAATTATATATTTTCTGAACCGGAATGATGAGATCTTTCTTCTCATGAAAAAAGTTTTTTGAAATTTCCCGTGCGATTTCAAAGGGTGCCGCTTTTATATGTCCAGAAGGATTGGTAAATGCTACAACCACGATTTTTTCAGAAAAATTTTCCCCTTGTCCGAATGTGCACATCAAATTTCAGCTTTGTTGGTTGAAAATTGCGTGAGTTATTCCATTTTTTAGATTTTCAAAATCCTTTGATCTTTGTCGCTTTTTTCGACTTTGTCTGGTTGTTACTCGCCACTCGCTCAACGAAAAAATTTTTGATTGGATTTTCATGACCGCCTGGGTGTCCGCTTTCATCTGATATACGTGTATTTCAAAATTTGAAAGTCGATTTTTTCGAAAAATACCAATTTTTGACCCAAAATTTCGGCAAAGCGAATCCAGCAAAAGTGAATAAAAATAACATAATCATAAAGTTCATTATGAGCTGAATCCAACGATATAAAGTTTTCGTGGCTACGACTTATATTGCGCCAGCAATGAATTTTTAAACATTTTCCTTATTTCAGCTGGTTTTTGCTAGTTTACGCTGGTTCAGGTAAATCTAGGCGGCAACATCAAAGGAAGCCAAAAACCAGCTTGAAATAAGGGAAATGTTTAAAAATTCATTGCTGGCGCAATATAAGTCGTAGCCACGAAAACTTTATATCGTTGGATTCAGCTCATAATGAACTTTATGATTATGTTATTTTTATTCACTTTTGGTGGATTCGCTTTGCCGGAATTTTGGGTCAAAAAGTGGTATTTTTCGAAAAAATCGACTTTCAAATTTTGAAATACCACGTATATCAGATGAAAGCGGACACCCAGGCGGTCATGAAAATCCAATCAAAAAATTTTTTTCGTTGAGCGAGTGGCGAGTAACAACCAGACAAAGTCGAAAAAGCGGCAAAGATCAAAGGATTTTGAAAATCTAAAAAATGGAGTAACTCACGCAATTTTCAACCAACAAAGCTGAAATTTGGTGTGTAGGACATTCGGGCAAGGGGAAAATTTTCCTGAAAAAATCGTGGTTGTAGCATTTACCAATCCTTCTGGACATATAAAAGCGGCACCCTTTGAAATCGCACGGGAAATTTCAAAAAAATTTTTTCACGAGAAGAAAGATCTCATCATTCCGGTTCAGAAAATATATAATTTATGGCAGTTATCTTGAAGCGTTTACGAGATATAAAGCAAACAATTTCGCTTTCTACATTTTTTGGTCAGACTTTAATTTTTGGTATTTTTTAAGCTAAAATAGTGGAAAATTAGGTAAAAATCCGGCTAAGCCGGAAAATTTGTTGTAAATTTAGACTAAAATGGTAAAAAGTGGCTATCTTCGGGGTTATGGGGGGGAGCTCGGAATTTATGGGGGGGGCTCCACCCCCCCCCCCCCCAGTAAATGTAACCCAGCAGTCTGGGCTAATTGATGCATTTTGCAGTACAAATTTGTCAATTTTTAAGCCCTATTTTTGCATACGAAAACTGTTGACAGAAGCTTTTGAGTACGTTTACCTTTACCTTACTGTACATCGAAAAAGGAGCCTTTTTAGCTAAAAAACTTGGGTACAGTTTAGGGGGGTCCTCCCCCCCCTCAAGTTTCGGATCTTGGTGGGGTCCCCCGAGCCAAATTTGGACCTTCTACTCACCCCCCCCCAAACAGGTGGTACACGACCTATGGTTTCCAAGTCCAAAATAAGGCCAGTATTGAGTCAGAAAGTCCATAACACAGTTAAAAAAGTGTATTTCTCGCAATATATATACGTATACTGGCTTTATCCTACAGGGGTGGGGGGCGGCCCCCCCCCAGAATTTCAGACTTGGGTCACGTAAAGTGCTGAAAAATAGGGTTATGAGGGTAAATTTTGAAAAATTTTTCCAGCTTCGCCGTATTTTTACACATTTTTAATAATTTTTAGCTATTTTAAGCTTAAATTGAGGTTACAAATAGTTAATATTTTAGCTCAGCAGTAAAAAATAACTATTTTTTAAGCATTTTTGAAAAATTTTTCTCCCGCCAGAAATTCGTGCCCCCCCAGACCTGGGGGGGACCGCCCCCTGGCATTTTTTTAGGGTTTTGAAAGTGGGGCCCCCCTAGGGAGGGGGAAGTGGGGGGTGGCTTCCGAAAAGTGGGGGGGGGGCGAGCCAAAGGTAAAATTACCGAAATTTTTAGCGAAAAATTAGCATTTTTAAGGTAAAAACGCAAAAAATCGCTGTTTTTAAGCTTAAAATTAGCTTATAAGTCCATAAATTAGCTAAAAATTGAGTAATTTTTTGAAAATTTGACCTCAAAAACCTAATTTTTTGACACTTTTGGGCGACCCCCAAAACGTGGGTGGGGGCTTGCCGAAAAGTGGGGGGGGGCTCCGAAAAGTGGAGGGGGGGAACCGAAAAGTGGGGGCCCCCCCACTAAAAAATGCCAGCTCCCCAGACTTCCCCCCCAGAAATTTTTGCCTAGGAAAAAGCCAGGTATATATATATAATAAACACTTTAAGGGGGGTATACCTATGGGTTTGCACAACTTCTTCGGAGAGCGCTAGTTTTTTGCACGCAAGTAGGTAACATATCATAGTTAAAAAGTTAATATAAGGCATTGATATATCCCATTACATCCGAGCTGTATATATGTAGGTAACAACGCAAAAAAATCACTGTTTTAAAGCTTAAAATTAACTTATAAATCTATAAATTAGCTAAAAATTGAGAAAATTTTTGATAATTTGGCTTCACAACTTAATTTTCCGACACCCCCAAAAAAGGGGGGGGGCAATGTGGGGGGAACCAAAAAGTGGGGGCCTCCACTGAAAAATGCCAGCATATGCATGTACATGTATAGTCACGTGGGAAAAATCCTCTTCAGATTTTTGGTCAGAACTTTTTACTGGTTTGACATATTGAAATACTGACTATATATACACAAGTAACAAAAATGCTCCGCACAAAAGAGGATAATAATATTTAAAATAATACCGGAATTTAAAGGATAGACACAGCCAACACACACACATATTATGTGTGTGTGTGTTGGCTGTGTCTATCCTTTAAATTCCGGTTAAAGAAGTAAAGACAACAGTTTCATAGGCACGTGACGTTATTTGACACAGCAAGTTTGGATGGGTGGCTCCACGATAAGTTGTTCCGTTCGCTTAGGACTTTCATTTGACACAACTTTGACCACTTTTAAAAAATTCCATTTTTGACCTACGTACATATAAAATCGCCTAAGTCCCCACCCCAGCACTCTACAGCCATTTTGGGTACGCAGTTCTATGACAAAAGTTGCTCAGCTCACTTAGAGCTTTCGTTTGATACCAAATTTGACCACTTTTGAAAAATTTTAATTTCGACTACTTGACCCACTCCACCCGACTGACCCTCCCGACGGCAAAGTGGAACCAGCCCAGCAAAATAGGTGCGTCGGACGGCAAAACGGATACCGGGAATGAGCTGGGCGCACCAGAAAACCCCTATGGACAAAGTTTTGAGACGCCAAGTAGAGCCTAGTATGGACCTCCAGGAAGCGGTTGCCGACATGACCCTCCAGACGGCAAAGTGGAACCAGTACAGCAAGATGGATGAGTGCCACGGCAAAAAGGACACCGGGAATGAGCTGGGCGCACCAGAAAACCCCCTATAGACAAAGTTTTGAGAGGCCAGGTAGAGCCTACTATGGACCTCCAGGAAGCGGTTTCCGACTTGACCCTCCCGACGGCAAAGTGGAACCAGCCCAGCAAGATGGGTGGGTCAGACGGTAAAACTGACTGCGGGAATCAATGCTCCGTGCCAGAAAACCATTGTATGGAGGATTTGAGCTTTTAAAGTTAAATAGATAGCGAGAAATTTCGATTTTTCATTTTTCGAATTTTCGCCATCTTTGACGGACCACTGTGGTCGCTAGGGAAGTGATAGAGAAACGCAACTTGGACCGTTAGTTAGTTCAATATATGTAATTTCTGAATATAAAAAGAAATCAGCTCCAGCTCCTAACGTTCGACCTGAGCGACACCACAAAAATGGTCACTTTTCGCTATGAGCCGACTTTGCGGCGCCGCTGCGGCGCTGTGGCGCAGCTGCGGCGCAAAAAAAGTTGTGATTCTTAAATTCTTTAGAGGGTACTACTAGACCCCATAGCCCTTTAGGTTGGCCCACCGCTGCAGATCACGTGAAAGCGGCGAACATTATGTACAATACAACCATCAAATAGGAGAAACCGGAAAAAAAAACATCGCCGCCATAACCGGTCCGGGGCGCAACTTTTTAACGGTAAGTGATACGGGGCTGAAACTTCACAGACATACTAAACTCGATGTGCTCTACAATTTGCGCATGAAATCTGCGCAGGATTTTGCGCAGCTTCTGCGCAGCTTATTTTACACTGTCTCCAGCCACTTTTCACACATATTATAGGGGTCGCTGCCGCGACCCCTATGATACAGGCAGCTAGGCCTGTCGTAAGCTTTCTTATTAGCTATAGAACACCTCTCTAGGGTGTGCCGTTTAGTGAGAAAAATTGTCCCAAACTGGCGGGAAAAACCCAATGCGGGAAAAAACCCACCCCGAAATTTTTTTGGAAAGTTGCCAGGAGCAGTATTTTTGGGTTTGGTCTAGGTCTTTTCAGTATATAGTTCAGGGTGGCCAGGCAGTTTACCAAATTTCGGCCTTGGACGAACCAAAATTTTCGAAAATTTCAAAGTCCCAAAAAATTTGCAGGGCAAGCAGCGGAAGCGACAATAATACTGCCTCTAGGGTTATTTTTGACGCTCTTCAAGGTAGGCTATTAAAATCCGTGCCGCGATGGCCGAGTGGTGGTAAGGTGTTCGACTAAAGATCTTACAGTCCTAGGTTCCTAGTCCCCCGCTGCCACAAGACTTTCGCAAATCCCCTTGAGCAAGGGACTAAGCACATATCGGTTCGCCGTGGGCTCCAGCCAACCCAGCTGTCTATCCTTAACTGGTCGGTAAATGGGTACCACTGCGCTGGCTTATTTTTAGGCAAAAATTTATGGGGGGCTTCATGGGGGGCCCCCCATCGATGGGGGGGGGCTGACCCAAAATGGGGGGGGGCTTATTTTGGAACAAATTTTCGAATTTTTGCGGGTTTTTCGTGTAAAAATGTGTAAAAATCGCTAAAAAATGAATAATTTTAAGTGGTTTTTAGGCTAAAATAGTGAAAATTTCGTTAAAAATCCGGCGAAGCCGGAAAAATTTTTGAAAATTTAGGGTAAAAACGGTAAAATTTGGCAATTTTTGGTGTTATGGGGGGGAGGTCGGAATTTATGGGGGGGGGCTCCTCGAATGGGGGGGGGAGGTCGCCGAATGGGGGGCGGCCCCCCCCCGTAAAAATAAGCCAGCTGCGGTGGGAAGGTAACAGGAGTCTATGTTCTGGCGTAATGCCTGATGATGGGCTGCCCCCCCCCTTCCACAGATGTAGTCAACAAGCACCGGCACCCTATAACCTTCTGTAGGTTGGAGTTCTCTCCAGCGGTCACTTTACCTTTCCTTACCTATTAACATCCTATATAGCTCATAGCGGTATGCCCACATGGGAGGTGGGTTTTTCCCGCATTGGCGAGTGGATTTTTTCCCGCTTGACTATATGCGTATACGTATGTATATACGTGTACGTACAAATAAATAGAAACAACAGAGTACATACCCAGAAGCCAGAAGAGTTATCCAGATGTTGATCCAGCTCCAGCATTTCCATATTTCCAGCTGCAGCAATTTGAAGGAAAGTAAGCAATACGGCATTTTCGACTTACAGGGTTTTTGATAGTCACCTTTCAGTCGAAAAAACACAAATTGCATTCGGACAAGTAAAAAATCAAGCAGATTTACATTCCATTCACGCGTACCTAAACAAAAAATCCATCACATGAAAAGTAGAGAGGTTCTGCTGGCTAAAAAAGGAAGGGTACGCCCAGCAACAAATAGGGAGTAGCACAAACGCTTCGGAAGTTACGTAAATAATTCCAGCACTGAGAAAATGTTTCCAAAAATGAACATTTTTAGCAAAATTTATCTAATTTTTTGACTTTCCGAACATCCAAAATCTGTTGGATTAAACCGTCTATACATTTTGTAGGTATATATATATATACCATTGGTGCAGGGGCGTATCCAGGTTTTTGAAAAGGAGGGGAAAATTTACTGAAAAGGAGGGGGTTTTGACAAAGATTTGCACTTTTTGTAATGGAGTATTGATAAAAGTTAAATCAAAAGGAGGGGGTTTCAATCCCAAAAACCCTCCCCCTGGATACGCCCATACATTGGTGTAACACATGGGCGCACCGGGGGTTCCATCCTACCCCCGGCCCGGCAATATTGGGGGAGGGAGAAGCAACAATTGACCTTGTAATATTCAGGGTATTTTTTAGGGTTTTGGGGGCTTCCCGCCCGAGGGGAGGAAGAAATTTTCGGGGGGATTTCTTGTAATGATGAGCCAAAAATTGGTATTTTTTGGCGCATTTTGTACGTAGAAAGGCAAAAAGATTCAAAAATGCCAGGATTTAAGCTAAAAATAGCCTTTTTTACGAAAAAATCACCGGCGAAGCTGTAAAAATTTTGAAACTTTGCCTATTTGTGGAAATCATTTGGGCTCCAAAAATCCAGGGGGGGAAGCAAAAATCCCAGGAGAGGGCGATTTCTTGGGGTGACTGGAGGCATTTTCGGGGGGAGAGGTCAATTTTGGTGGTCGGCCCAACGCCCCCCCCCCCCGGTAAAAATATATACCCTGATATTCGGTCTCGGTAACTCCTTAGCGATTTTATGCATGAAACAGGTAAAATCGGCTTCAGTGACTACGTACGTATATATATATATACAAGTAGAAAAAATGCTCCTTGCAGTCGCATGAAAAAGTTACTATGAGCTATGATGGTCAACATTTAAATGTGTCAAGGACAAGATTTAAAATGTTTAATATGAGCCAACATCTAAATAAGTAGAGGACAAGATGTAAACGGCTAATATGAGCCGCTACGTTTCTCTTGGGCTCATATTGACGCTCATTTAGCTTTTGCTTACTTTGAATCCAACACTGAATTGACTTGCATGAATAACGACGCAAAAACATTAATTTTGCAAAGCTGTAGGTAAATGTTTTCTTCTCCACCGCTACATCCAAGTACACATTTAAGGCCACCATATAAATCAACAAAACGAAACCGAAGTCCAATCTAATGAAGAAACGAAAATGTGGAACTTACACATGTTGTGAAATCTTGAGAAATCACATTTGAAGTTATATATCATCGCAATCATCACATTAATTCAATATTCCCAAGCCAATCAAATCGTTTATAAACACTGATGCTTATATGGCAACCGTAAGATGTATATATGTTTGCTATTTTAGTCGCGTCAATATGAGCCCAAGAGAAACGTAGCGGCTCATATTAGCCGTTTACATCTTGTCCTCTACTTATTTAGATGTTGGCTCATATTAAACATTTTAAATCTTGTCCTTGACACATTTAAATGTTGACCATCATAGCTCATATTAACTTTTTCATGCGACTGCAAGGAGCATTTTTCCTACTTGTCCTCCGTCTAGTTTTTGGGAACGCTGCCACAACTGTGGCAGCAGCAATCACAAATCCCACCAGTGAATTCCCCATGCCCAATAAGCTTTGCATGCAAAATTTCAGCCTTTCAGCTATCGACTCCAGTAGCTTGAACCAGGAACTGGTTCAATTTTGAACCAGTTGAACCAGATGAACCAGGCGAGATACGGTGTCGGCACTATGCTCATCGTGTTCAGCGACCCCGATTTACTATTTATGGGTACCACCCAAAGGCCGAAAACGCTGTTTTTGCCCGTTTTTAGACTATTTTAAAATTTTCGGACTTAGAAATTTTTCAGCTTGAAGGTGTCCAAAAACGCTATTTTTTCCATTTTTGACCATCTATAAAAATCGAACCAAATTCGGAAAAAAACATAAACTTGCTAAGTACCATTGCCTAGATATTCAAAAAATAGTATAGATATAGAAAAATTTTTCCTATGGGCCGTTCGAAAAATCGAGTTAACACAAAATTGACAAAAATCATGCTGACTACAGAGAAAAAACCCCACTATCGAACCCGTAAGAGAAAGTCGATTTTTTTCAAAGTTCATTGGTATCATTCGAAAGCTCTTGGCCTGGAGATTTCAAAAATGTAAATATTAGCTCTTAATTCCTTCCCGTTAATTAGTTATGCCTAATTAGCACTTTTCAAAATCCGCAAAATGCCTTTATAGCTCATACTATGGGGGGCTCTCCGAGCTCCCCCATGATATATATATATATCCTGGCATTTTTTTAGTGGGGGGGGGGTTGGGGGGGGCCCCCCACTTTTCGGTTCCCCCCTCCACTTTTCGGAGCCCCCCCCACTTTCGCCCCCCCCCCACTTTTCGGCAAGCCCCCACCCACTTTTTTGGAGGTCGCCCAAAAGTGTCAAAAAATTAGGTTTTTGAGGTCAAATTTTCAAAAATTTTCTCAATTTTTAGCCAATTTATGGACTTATAAGCTCATTTTAAGCTTAAAAACAGCGATTTTTTGCGTTTTTACCTTAAAAATGCTAATTTTTCGCTAAAAATTTCGGTATATTTTACCTTTGGGTCGCCCCCCCCCCATTTTTCGGAAGCCCCTCCCCACTTCCCCCTCCCTAGGGGGGGGGGCGAAGCCCCCCCCCCCCACTTTCAAAACCCTAAAAAAATGCCAGCATATCTGCCGTTTTGCGATAATTTCTAACAATAAGTGAGAAAATCGAACAACAAAATTTGCAGCATCAGCTGGATAGATCTCGTCAAATTTGTCAGTTTAATTGTTTATATAAATCTTACGAAATTCGATGAAATAAAATATATAGGCGTTGTTTTAGTATTTTTCCCGTTTCTCTTCCTTCCAGAGTGCTTTTCTGGCCACTTTTAGCTTATATATATATACGTAGTCAAACAGGCTCTCCGTTAAAATCAGGTTTTTACCTTCTAAAGAAAAATGTGAAATGCAAATACCATTTTGGTTGTTCACGTGGACGTGAAAGGGCGTTTTTAAACTTGCTATGTGAACGACTTCTGAGCAATCAAGAACCATTTTTGTGAATTTGGCAGGAAAACCAAAAATTGGCCAAAATGTTTAGAAAACCCGGGAAAATGTCTGGAAAGCAAGTCAATGTGATTCATAAAAAGTTTAGAAATTGTCCGGACAGAAGCTGGAAAAGTCTGGAAAAAGTCAGAAAAAAGTCTGGAAAGTAAACAAGATCGATTCAGAAAAAACCTGGAAAAAGTCTTGAGAATGTCCGGAAAAGATCTGGACAGTAAACCTGACTGATTAAAAAGCCTGGAAAAAGTCTTGAAAATGTCCGGAAAAAGTCTGGAAAATGTCTGGAAGCTAAACCAGATTTATTCAGAAAAAGTTGGAAAAAGTCTGGAAAATGTCCGGAAAATGTCTAGAAAGTAAACCAGATCGATTCAGAAAAAATCTGGAAAAAGCCTAGAAAAAGTCTTGAAAATGTCTGGAAAATCTCTGGAAAGCAACCCAGATTGATTCAGAAAAACTTGGAAAAAGTCTGGAAAATCTCCGGAAAAAGTCTGGAAAATGTCTGGAAAGTAAACCAGATTGACTCAGAAAAAACCTGGAAAAAGTCTGGAAAATTTGAAAATTGAGACAAAAATCTGGAAAAAGTCCGGAAAAAGTCTGGAAAATGTCTGGAAAAAAGTTAGAAAAAGTCTGGAAAATGTCTCAAAAATCCCTGGAAAATCTCTGGAAAAACCCTGGAAAAACGTTTTCCAGACTTTTTCCAGATATTTTCTGGAAAAAGTTTTCCTGTGGTTTGGGGGGGTCTAAAAAGGGGGGCCCCCAAAATTCGGGGGGAGGGGGCCCCCCCAACCCAAATCCCCGTTACACCTATGCCCTAAACTGTACTCAAGTTTTTTAGCTAAAACGCTCTCTTCGCTCCCTTTTTGACGTACAGCTCCTTAATTAAACGAACTCAAAACCTTTTGTCAGTATATACTTTTGGTATTCGAAAATAGGGCTTGCAAATTGACAAATTTGTCCTAAAATGTGCTAAAACTTACCCAAACTGTAGTTGTCCATTATGGGGATGGGGCGGTCCCCAGCATCATAGGTGTGTTGGGGGGGTGGGAGGGACCCCACCATACATGTGCTTGGGGGGGGTTTCACCCCCCCCGACCTGGAGCGCACCCCCCCCCCCCCCCCCCCCAGAGGGGTCCCTCACCCCCCCCCAGAATTTGGATTTTTCCGGTAAAAAAACCGGAAAAATCCGGTTTTTCGGCGGACTTCGGCCGCCCTTCACCCCCCCCCCCCAGAACTTCCCCTCCTGCACATGTCTGGACCCCACCCTCAGTCGGAGCCCCCCCCCGATCTTTTGCCCAGCCACACCTACGCCCAGCATAATCACAAGCCATCACAAATATATTTTTAACTTATAATTTTCATGAGTTTTGCTCGTTAGTTAACTCAATCCGTTTTTCACATTCTACAACTGTGGATTGCCATAATAATACTTCTGCTGAAAAATTGCAGCGTTTTAATAGAATATAAAAAATTGCTTTTGTATGTGGATCTCATCCATTACTTGCCTGCAACCACAGATTTTGCTTCTCACACTACTTGGCTTCAGTGAGCGGACGTGGTAAGAAAATAGTCCTTCACTACCAGATATGAAGATAACATTTTAGCCTTGTTTCTGACTTTCGTCGAACAAAACGCGGTTATTGCACCGGCAATAAACGAAGTTTTACAAAAGAAAATATACTGCGCGGATGCTACTTGATGAGATGCATAACAATAACCCATTAATAACAATTAAAGCAATTTAATTGTTTTGTAGTGTTGACTTCTGGCAGCCAGACTGTGGAAAGATTCTTGAGGTGGGGATTGGATCCACGACGTGGATTCTTGAATGGATGGAGTCATTACGACGCTTTTCGTTATGTTTGTTATTCATATGCCAATGTCAACAATATTAACCTCCGTTAAATTCACTAAAAAAGGAAAACTGGGTGCACTCCATCCGATTCCAATTTGGGCTATGCAGAAAATGTCAGTTTTTCTGAAAATGTTAGCTTAGTGAACATTTGGTGAACAATAGGTCAGATGTTCTGATTTTAAGGTGGTAGTACCACTACCGAGATTTTCAACGTAATTTTTCCATAGATGAAGCAAACTTGACAAAACATTGGGTGAAGCAAGTCTGGCTGGCAAGCCATCTTTGCGCAAAGTGTTTGTGTCAGAGAGTGCACAAGTGGCTAACTACCATGCTGGCTTCGCGCATGCGCAAATAAAATTTTATTTATGCCTTGTATATTTGAATCCGCCATGTGAAAGAGCATAAAAAGCGCTTTAAAATGATGTGCATATTTCTTCTATACGGTTGCTATCAAAAGTTACAAAAGATTTTGCATATGGCTGATTTACGTTGACCGTTTGCACAAGCAAAGTAAGATCATTTTATACAAAAATTAAATCTATTGGGTTTTAAAAGTTGTCATTGCGTTACTTATGTGTATTATTTAACAAAAGCCACTATGCAGCTGATTGAAAGCATTGCGAACTCATAAAACCAAAGCAAACAATGACAAGTTGCGATTTCTTCGTTTTTAGTTTCTCGTCACTGCTTCAACCAAACTTGACCAAATTTTCCAGATCTGTTTCACATCTGCATACAATCAGGCCGTTTTCTTTGGTTTTTAAAAAAAGGCAGTAGAAGGCAAGATATAGAATTTACAATATTTCGAAATAAGCTAAAAAATCGAAAATGCACTTTTACGAAAAACTTTTCACTAATTCATTATCCAGTTTACAGAATTTCGAAGCTACATCTCTCTAAATTTCAAAATTTCGGATTGAGGTTTGGAAATGCCGCTTGTTGTCCCAACGGATTGTTAGTATGTGAATAGGGAAATAGATTCCAGTGAACCGACTAATTCATGTCTGTAAATTATTTGAAGCTGAAATGGATTCTGGAAATGAACATTTTTCAAATTTCAAATTATCTATTGAGATGTGTTGATTTATTTGCACATTTTTTCTGGCTATTCACAAAACAAATTCAACAAATTCATTAATTACTACTAAAATAAGTAACAGTTGTGAACTCTCAATAACAAATGGCGAGCAACTGAGCACAGGATTCACAATAACTGGTTTCAAAGGCAAATTGGATAAGTAGAAGCTGTACTGTTTCGGGCAAAAGGCGCTTTCTTGGCAGACATTGTACCGTTTTACGTAATCTGCATGAAGGCATGACGTAAAAATATAGTACGTGTTTAGATCCAAGTCTTTAATCGAATACGTAATCACTTCGGACGGCTCGAAAATCATTAGTTTAGCAAAAATTTCCGTTTCACCAAATTCGTCAATGGCAGCCAAACGGAACCTGAGAATCCCGGAAACTGGTGGTGAACCTAAATGTAGCACAATCTCAATCGAATCATTTCCGGTGGCGAAAATTTCGTGATAATGCAACTGTTCACTTGAGCGACAGTCCTCTTCTGGGCACTGGTACTCCAGCCGGCAGTGGCACTGGTGATAATTTTCGCACAAAATGCTAAAATTCGTACACACTACGTACCATGTATCCAACCGGAATTCGGGGATTTGATTTAGGAAAATCACCACACCGGGTTCTCGGGAACAGCCGGGAGCAACAGTTTCCCAATTCGCCATCACGTGACTGCCGTCAGCAGTACAGTAACTGAAATCGAACATGGTGTGATGGAGGAGGAAAAAATTCCGTTCACTGATCACGGATTGATCAATCGATGAATTAAGAGAAAATTGATCAATTGATAGCGTATTGATCCCACAGCATAGATATAGATGAAATTTGTCGAGGGAGTCCTGTACGCTTTCTTTGTGCAAATGTCGCTGCCCCTTTTGTATTGTAGATCCGTACAGGTCAATACAAATCCGAGGAGAATCAGGAATACCGTAACTACAAATAAGGACCCTGCTACAGGCATTAGCCGCCTTTGAGTAATCTCCCTGAAATACCAAAACCATATAAACTACGGCAAGCTTACTATTTGTAGGTCCTTGCTGCAATGTGTCTCCTTAGGACTTGCCTTCTCGACGTGAGTATCAAGTGCTCAAAATTGGCACACATCTGGGTTTGCTTCTAATCCCACCCCTTCTGCGCTAGAGGCTTGGTTCGTCGAAGTATGTGCTCCTATGCTCTTTTATGAGCAGTAGAGAACCAGAGAAACCTGGATTTGAAAGACAGAGAACGGTACTGTAACTCCCCCATTTACCCATTGTGCGGTCAGCCTCTGTCTGACTGGACTGGCTATGAAGAGAGCAGAAGCTAGGCTAGCGATATTCACTAAAATTTTAAACAATTTTAACTCAGGGACTGTCTCGCGAAAATTTAATCCCTTCTATCACTATAAGCCAGGCCGAAGTCTGTGAACAAGCTATAGGTAGGAAACGCGCAACGCGCAAGCCTGTGAACCGACCTTACGATGACCTGGTCGCCAATTTTCAACCATCTCCCATTTGTCTCAT